>VZTF01004529.1:0-11047 GCA_013397755.1 Cnemophilus loriae | reverse complement strand
GAAAGCTGCAGCTCCAGCCCATCTCCAAACACAGCTCCGGGAGCGCCTACACGCATGGCAGGGCTCACACAGCAGCAGCAGCTGCAGCCCAGCCTTTGCTTTGCCTTGGGCTTCCAACTCAAAAGAAGTAGAAACCAGACTTGGGTCTGTTGTAGAATTGAGGAATAATTAAGGTTGGAAGGCATCTCAGGAGATCTCTCCTTCTGCCTTCTGCTCAAAGCAGTCCTTCATGGGGTCAGACCAGGTTGCCTGGGACTTCAGGCAGTCAAGGCTTGAAATCCTTCAAGGTGGCACAGTTTCTCCGGGCCTTCACACTCACACCTTGTCCTTATGGGGAAAAAGCTTTTCCTTATCTCTAGCCCAAGTCTCTCAAGTTTCAAGCTGCTAAGCTTTTAACTGAACAAAGGGCTGTAATTACTTTGTTGAGAATTTTATTTAAGACGATCTCAGGAAGTAAAGAAGGAACAAGACAGACATGAAAAAGGGCAGCTGGGTTAGAGACAAAGGTAAGGGATGTGCATCAGTGGGTGCCCTGTATTATTCCTGAGCATTTTATGGTAGAAAGGTAAAATATAAAAGTACTAATGCCCTGAACAGGCTAAACAGCACCAGGTAGAGCTATGTGTCTGGGCTGAAACAGTAGAATTAGAGAGGCCACTGGAAGAAATTTCAAATACCATTTTCATCTGTGTCTTTCCAGATACCGTAGAAAGCCAGTTGAACTGTTTGCTGTATTTATTATCTGTATTTATTACACATTAAAGCAGAGGGAGGAGCCCAGCTCTGAAGCTGGGCTCAAAATACATTGACTGTTCTCCAAACCTCAAATGTGGAATATGTGATGGAGAGGCTACAAAAAGAAGGTTGGAAATACAGACTGGTTTGCAAGTGATTGCTGCTTGAGGAGCCAAATTTACATTTTGCAAGGCTGATAACAGTTCATCTGTCATTTGAATATGAGGCAGTAAAGGTGAAGTGAAAGATGCAGAACTTATCTTTGACAACACATCTGAAATTTGGCAAAAATGAGTCAGTTGTCAGGAGCACTGTGTTGTGACACTGTAGTTATGACTGAGAAATCTGAAAATGAAGAAAAAGTAGAACAAATTAATAGGCAGAATTCAGAATCAACTCAATCAAATACAAGATAAAGAAATACATTCACCGTGACAAGAACTGACAGTCAGCACAAGGCCCTGCATTAAGGACGAATTTGTGTAGTATTTATGAGAAGTGAGAATTAATGGAGGAGAGAGATTTAATCAGAAAGAGCTGATGGAGTCTTTAACAGAAATCATTCTTTCAGAAAGTTGAGTTTTATGACAAACTTGTCCACTCTTTGACTGCTGCAGTTAATTAGATGTTGCACAGTGGGGATGTGGTGAACACCGGCTGCATAGAAGGCACTGAAAAAAATTCAAAATTATCATAGGCAAGGTTATTTAAAAAAAGAAGGCTTTTTTGTGTGTTTGTTTGTTTGTTTGTTTGTTTGTTTAGTTTTTAAGGAAATGACATCAGCTTTTGTAGCATTTTACAGTAACAGAGGTATCTTCTGGTCCATCAACATTTAGCTCACATTTACTCACTTAACTGAATCTTGGGGGTTATAGTTACCAGTTGGTCGCAAGTACTGCACTGAAAGCTAAATTTGGGGTTTTCCTTTCAGTTTCTGAATACCTGTAGTAATGATAAGAATGTTCTGTGTGTACCTTGAGTTTTGCTTGCTGGGTTTTTTTTATGCAACCTTTCTATCTCTGAAATCAACATAATAAATAAGCTATTAAACAGAAAGCAGGAAGAATGATGGGCCCTCAGTGTAGTGAATTGAATGCACATTTCAAATACTTGATCACTTTACAAAGTGAATGTGATGTTAATTGATTTGGGTTAGAGGAGCAGAAAAATACAACAGTAAAGACAGTCTTTATGAACCAAAAAAAAAAAAAGTGTGAAAAGTAATGAGAGTGGTCACTATTAATGAAGTTCATGGACTAGAAAAACTATGACACAGTGCTTCTGACCTCTCTGAAATGGTGAGTAGAGCTGCAATGAAATTCCAGTGGAAAGATGGTGTGGAATCTCATTTGGAAAGTCCTTCAAGAAAAGACAAAGAAAACCAGAGAGAAAGAAAAAAAAACTAAAAAGAGAAAGGTTACTAATCTTACAGTGACAAGATAGAGGCCAAAATATGCTCTCCAATCACATTCATTGCCAATTTAAAATATACTGCAATTAAACCCTTAGGATTTAAAAATGGCAAAATCACAAATGCTAGAACTTGTTACAACATAATAATAGATTTCACTGCTGTGAGTGTATATAACATTTGGAAATTAGTCACCCGGGACTGTGTCATCAGCTGTTTTCTAATGCAAAAAACCCCCCTGCTCTCTTCAACAGTAGTTGAGAGATTATATATTTTTAAATGAACATTCAGACATTCAGCTAGAAAGAAGATAAAACTGACTGTTTTGAGGAAAATATTCATGAAAATATTTATTTTAGACATCCGAAGCAGAATGTCAGCAGCTAACAAATCCTAATGAAAATGAAAATCATCTGGAATAAGCCAGCCAAGACATAACCGAATAACCAACCAACCAACCAACCAACCAATCTACAGACAGACAAGTTGAAGACAGTGAGATATTGGAACTGTTTTCACGGCATTGCCAGCTGTCCCTGCCTAGCTGGTGGCCTCTGATGACCCTTCCAGGCCAGTCTCCATGGCTACAGCTGCTCCTGGGCTGGTCCCTGCTTTTCAGAATGAATTTTGATTCCTTATTTTAAGCAGGATTTGTGCTTATAGATCTGCTGATCCTCACTCAGTTTGATTTTTTTGTTTGTCCTAATCCATCTTTCTTTCATTGAGGGGAGGGATCTTGGGGGGAAACTGTGTCAAAAGCCTTACAGCAGTCCAGGTAAGTCAGCAGGCAGCTCTGACACATCTTCCAGGATAACCATGGGGCGCACAGCACCTACTTTCTCAGAAGCTCTTCCACCATCATGGCTGCCACAGGATTTCCTGTGTGAGGAGGTGCTGCCAAAATGGTCCTGGGGCTCCAGGGGCCCACAGCCAATGGGGGGCGTGGCGGTCAGGCAAAGACACGAAAAGGAGGGGAAAGCAGAACCTAGGGACTTCATCAGGGAAATAGAATTTATTTACTTTTTCTTGGCTAAAGGGTTCCTGGAGTCTCACTAGTGCCACCAGCAGGGCGGCCTCTTCCTGGGCTAAAGAGAATCCTGGGATCAAGGGGCTCTCCTCTTTTGGGCATGCCCGGGATCTCTGAGAGAGTGGTCCCTGCCCTGTCCGGGAGCAGAGGGGTTGCTGCCCTGAGCAGACGGACCTGCCACTGCTGCCTGCTCTGGCTCCTCCTGGGACTGGTCCCACTCTGCAGGGCCAGGCATGGGCTCGGGACAGCTGTGACTCCCTTGGAGGCTGGCCTGTGACATTCCAGCTTCCTCCTCCATGTTGAAGCTTGCGGAGCGAGTGGCGGGAGTCCTCTCCTGGGAGCTAGTGCAGCTGGAGCTGCTGGAGCTGGCACTGACCACAGGCCTGTTGTCCTCTCTGGCGTGATGGAAGCACAGCAGCCTCTGGCCCTCCTCGCTGCACTGGCCCACAGTGGCACTGATAATGCCATGGACCAGTGGTGCTGAGGAGAGGTTGCAGTACCTCCAACAAGGCCTCTGCATCCGGACCATGGGCACAAAGGCTGTGCAGGATGGAGGCCTCTGCAGCCTCTGCCCTCCACCACTGGTCCCCATAGATTTCTGCCAGCCTCTGGAGCAGCCAGGGCCACACAGGATCCAGGAGGTGCTGTTGTTGTTGGAACAGTCCTGCCCACACCTCGGGCAGGAGGCCACCCACAGGCTCTGGCCTGCTCAGCTGGGGACAGTGTTCCCTGTGGAGAAGATGGAGAAGACATGAAAGGGCTGTGGGGGCTATGGAGGAGACATGAAAGGGCCAGGGGGGCTATTTTTGGCAAGGTGGAGAGGAGCTCTCCCTGCCTGGCTGTTGGTCTCTAGTAACTCTCCAGGAGCTCTCCTTGCCTGGCTGCTGGTCTCTGCTGACTCTTCAGGGGAGCTGATGGCAAATTATATGTAGTTCTGTCCACCTCGCTCAGAAAACCTTACAGTCTCTACTGGTCTGCTGCGGAGTGGGCATGCTGGATTTCTCCTTGTCCATCATAGGATGCAGCCCAAACAGAACTGGTGGTGACAGGGCAGAGTAGAAGCCATATCATTCTGAGTGTCCTGGCAGATGGGGCAGCTCCACTCTGTCCCCGTGGCCATGTCTGCCTGTCACAGCAGGTGGGGAGAGCTGAGGACCAGGCACGCTTGGCAGGAGTCAAGGATCAATCCAGTCTGAACCCAGGCTCAGCTGGCACCAAAATACAAGTAGTGAGGGACGAGACATCACATCCATCCCCTGGTGATGTCACAATCCACCACTCAATGATGCAACAGTGGGACATCTAGTACCCGAATATAAACCAAAAGGAAGGCAAGGTCACGAACCACTCCCTGGTGATATCATGATCCACCACCCAGCAACGTCATCCTCCACCATCCAGTGATGTCAAAATGAGACTTTCATACCTGCATTCCCTCACACCTCAGCACACAGGTCTGGGACTACTGGCAGACATGGCCACAGAAACATGGGAGGGTTGCCAGAGGCCAGCAGCCAGGCTGGGACAGTGCCCTGAAAACATCCCCCATTGCCCAGTGCTCCTGGGTGGCCTCATGCCCAGGGGCTGGGCAGGACTTATCCATTGAAAATGGCATCTTCCAGACTGGGTGGCCCTGGGGGAGACAGAGGCAGGGGGGGATATACTGGGGCTGGTTAGTGGCTGGCAGAGGCTGTGGAGAGCTGCATCCTGCACAGTCCAGTGGCAGAGACAGAGGAAGAAGCTGGCATGCTGGAGGCCATCCCCCACCAGGGCTCCCAGCAAACCCCCTTCTGTCCCTGTAGAGCAGGACCAGCCCGAGGAGGAGAAGATTTTCTCCAGTTTTAAGATAATCTAGATTCTCTTGCCTATTGACCACAGGGAACTGACAGAAAAACAAATAAAAGGAAAGCAAAGTATAATACAAGTTGGTTTCTACTGATGAGGCTTTGATTATACTCCTCCAGTGTCCAGCTTCCAGTGTCTTTAAAAAAACACTTCTTTCATGCCATCAAGCCAGTTATTTCCATATCTAACTAGCTCAATAACCTGTTAACCACTTACCAGTTTAACAGCTCTCAGAACAAAATGACATTCAATCAAGTTAAGATATCAAAATTAATCATAGTCAAAGGCTTCAGCTACTTTTCACATTACACAGGAAACCATATGTCTTAGTACTGTTAAAATTTGCTCCAAGCTGCAGCTTTGGATTGAGCATGTGCCCGATTTATCCGATGCATACTGGATATATTCAATAGCCAGTAAAAAGAAAAAGTATGTATGAAATAAACCTGGCTGAAAGATGCATTGCATCGGCTATATATCAGTAATACTTTCTGAAAGACTACTATTGGTCTGCAATAATTCTGAAGTTCACCAGCTGCCTACATTTTACTGTTCTTTAAATGTAAAATTGTACTGCTCTCAAAAGTAAGAGCCTTCCTCAGGCTGCTAAGTAAAAAGATGTTTGCAACAGATTACCTCAAATAAAAAGTGTTTCTCAAATCTTTTACAAAACTTAGGGGAAATGTTCTTTTCTTGCAAAATTCACATTCCTGTACAGACCCAAGCCAATTGTGTCTAAGCAATCATAATCACTCACACAATCACTGTGTCCTACTACACTACAAAGTACATATTATTTAATGTCAGTAACTTCACTTTATAAGCTAAACTAAAAGTTCAAGACTTTCCATTGGGAATCAAAGTGTATCTGACTGTATTTCAGAGACTAAAAGGTGTTAAAATACTACAAATATGTAAAACTACAATCTTATACAGCATGTAAACATAGTAAAATATCAGGCTCACGATGATGCCATTTGGTTTTTGCTTTTTTTTTTCCTTTTATATGTTCCCTGTATTCTTCACACATGTATTGGTAGCTCTGTAGCCTATTGTATTAGTAGCTAGTTTTCCCAGTACTTTTCCATAGCCTTTCCCTAGTCAGAAAGACAAAACAAATTCCAGAGCTCCAAGCCCTGAGAGGTATAGGGGCCCAGTGCTATCTTGGTTCTTCCTGGGAACCAAGGCAGAGAACAACTCTTCAAGATACATTTTCATGGACAAAGTACAGCTAGTGCCAAGGGGGGGACTCCAGAGAAGAGGCTTGACCTGGAAGGGAATTGCATCCCCACTTGTCCTCCTAATTGGTGCTTTTTATCAATTATGCTAGTTTCCTAAAAGCTATAAAACTGTACTCATCCTTGTGGGAGTGGGCTTTTGTAGACATCTTTCCATAACTGCCTCTGAAGGCCTTCAAATAAAGATCCTCTTTTATATTACCTCCTTACCAAAATTATCTTGAGTTTCATTTCAAGGTTGGGAAAAAGGCAGCAATGACAGTCACATTTTTCCCTCTAATATTTTCCTGAAGTTTTGCATAGGTACCAGGTAACTGAGGGGGGCTTGGTGTGCCCCTGCACGGCCCCAGGGTCTGCGGGCGCTGCTGCCTGGCCAGAGCAGGAGCATCCCTGACCCCAGCCGGCTGAATGCCGGCACAAGGGCACTGGCACCAGGCAGGAGCCAGCGTGGGGCCTCTCCCACAGGAGAAGGGATCAAGCCCTGCTTAGTAAACTTTCATTGTGGTCATTTCTATTGAAGAGTAAGGAAAGGTCACAATGAGACATTTTCCAGCTGTTTCCCTGTGGTTTACTTATTTGGGGGCCAAACCTCTGTGCAGGTGGCCTGGGTGTGTGCAGAGAAACGCAACCTCCCTAAACCCCTTGGTTTTCCCACAAGTCATCATGACTCATTCCCAGGTGTGCCCAGCTCTGGCAGGAGAAAGAGCCTGCAGCGCAGTGGGCGCCGTGCCCTGCCCAGCCAGGGCTCTCTGGCACAGAGCAGCAGCAGCGCCAGCACCTTTCAACCTGCTCCTGCCTTGGCTCCACCTGGGAGACAGAAGCCTCTGAGCCATTCTGTGACCCAACAGTCACCTCTGGCTGCATTCCCTGGTTGCTGTCAGTTGCACCTCAAAGCAGGGTCTTGTGGGCTCCGAGTTCCAACTTTCAGGCTGGAGCACCAAGCCGTGTTGTTCCTCATGAATGGATGTTATGTCTCCATGTCACTGTGCTTGGAGCAACCACATTTGCTAAGAAGTGGGACATAGAAAGCAGAGAATAAAAATGGCTTGGAAACGTTTCGGTGGGAACTGGCTGCTAGAGCTTTCAGTTCCTTTCTTTTGAAGAAATAGTTGCATTTTCTGAATGGAGGATGAGGTGTTTAGCAGGGCTTTGGGGAGTGTTTTTTGTGTTTGATTCCATTGCCTGATCCCCAACCTAGAAGAAAACATGGTCACCCACTGAAAAGTTAAATCTTGGAGATGATGACATTAGTAAGTAGGAAAAGTGATGCCTGTAAATCCAAAGAAGTTGATCGTTCCAAGCATCTAGTCAAGCATTTCTTGCGAACTGTCCTGCCTGAACTGGGTCCTGCACACAGAGGATTTGCATTAGGACAATACGCAGGCTCCCAGATTTTACAGCCTGAGTTTGGCCAGCTGCTCTCTCCACTGCACTCTGTGGGCTCACGCACTGGCCAGTGGTGGTCCTGGGGCTGAGGAACCTGCAGGCTTGGAGAAAACTTGAAAAACTTGTGTGGAGCCATTCAAAAATCTAACGTGGCTTTGTATCTAGACACACAGCTAAAGCCCAGATATTTCTCTATTCTTTTTCTTTTTGACTGAGAAAGGAAGTTGCAGGTGACGGGGTCTCTGTTCCACGTCTGTCAGGTCCCTGCCTCGTAGTTCCCAATTTTGATGTAATTTACCCATTTGGTCCCACTGGCTTCCTCCTCCCACCACCTTCTATGTCTTCCCACATCCTGTTGTAACATTCTTATTCTCTTTCCTTATGACCATTCCAACCGCATCTCAGTGGCTCACAGATGTGCCCAGGGGAGCTCCAGGGGTGAGGCACAGGCCCCACATGGTTCTTTGAGATGCCCTAGCAGTGCAGCAGCAGGCCGATGTGTGTGCAGCAGGTTTGGTACAGGAACAGGCATTCTTGGGTTTAGTCAGAAGCATCAGTGGCCAAAGGTCTGGTTTCCTTTGGTTTAGTCCCATCTCAGTGTTCAGTTGCGGTACAGGCTGTAGGTGCTTGGGGCACTGCAACGTTTGAATGATGCATGGTCCTCAGATGTGGTATATCCGGAAACATTTATTAAAAGCGTATCTAGCTTTTATAATATTTTCACTATCAGGTTAGAATGGCGTGAGCCTGGACAGCCAATACCACAAATGTTCACATGTCTGCTAACCAATAATATACATGATCAATTCCCTAATAGCAACATCAGTATTTTTTCCCTAAGACAAGCGCTTGTATAACAATTTCTTCTGCAAACTACTATGCTTCTGCTACTTGTTATATTTTAGAAACTTTGTTCATCCATCCTGCCTTGACTGAATGGCGTTCTTTCTTCTCTTATTACAAGTTCTCTTTGTTTTCTGTCTCCGGAGGGCAGTCTTTGAGTTACTCTTGGATCCCTTGAGCAAGAGAGTTTGGCCAACGGAGGGGGATTTGTGCTGCTTTGTGACAGAGGAGAACTTCCCAGGCTATTTTGTGTTTGCTGTAGGGAAGGTTGGGTTGCTTTACATAAATTCACAGACCAACACAGAGCGGCTGCTTTGTGATGTCAGGGCATGCTTGCCACATTGTCGTGGTGACATCAGAAGGTTGCCTTGGTGCACGGAAGGCCTCAGTGTCAGAGCAGCTCTTGGGCTTGCTCAGTGCAGGAGCATCCTCCTGGTTGAGGCGTTGTCAGTGGGCAGCTGCACACTGACAGGAGCCTTGTTTTTTCTTGTGTTAGGACACAGTCTGCAAACTTGCACAGCAGTGCTACAATGATTGAGCAACTGGCTGCTGCAGTTTGCACTGTTTATGGCATTGGTTATTCCGGCTATTACCTGACTAACCTGGCACGTAAGTAGAGGTTTTCCCAGGGTATAGCCTAACCTGGCTTTTGTATGTCTTCCTGCTCTTTCTTCGTGACTGAGTTGATTTTGAAACACAAAGACCATTAGGATGCCACTGGTTTGGTAAAACTCCTGTCAACACGTTCAGCTAAAAAGGGGATGTCTGTAGCCAGGGGGCAGCAGGCAGCATTTGCAAGGGAACCTGCAGGAGTCCTGTTCCTTCCGTGAGAGAGTCTGTGGCAGCAGAGTCTGTCATTTCCTCAGTTTGCTGGGTCAAGCAGGACACCTTTCAAAATGTAGACTGGGAGACCTTCTCAGAAGGCCTTCTAAAAATGCTACAGTTGTCTCCAGTTTTTTCAAAGAATCTGGTTCATTTTTGTTGTGCACTGCAGGTCACCTGACCCATGTATTCAGAGCTGCCGATGCTGAGGTGAGTGAGAAAGGAACATTTGATGTTCCTGGTGTTTAAGAATTGTGGAAGAAGCTGTGAGATTGGCCTGTGGCAGTAGAGTGTAGGGGGCCAGCTGGGTAAGCTGAAAGAAAATCCATTTCCACGTCTGCAGCAGCAATAGCAAAGGCATCGCTGGCTATTTCCTAGTTTTCCATTTCAGAGCTTTTAAAGAACTAAAAGCCCAGTTTTGCAGAGAGAACGTTGCTTGCTGATAGTAGCCAGGGTAGAATATCTAAATCAGAGCCATATGCAGTACTGATGAATTAGCCCATTTTAATTTCATTGGAGTGACTTAGAGTCCCTTTGCTATGAAAGTTAATGATTTCTCCTTAGTAGAGCTGGTTGTAGAGCTGAACAGAAATAAGGTTATAAACGATAGGTAACAGCCTGTCCCTCCCGCTGCTGTCTGTCCACAGCGCACAGAACCAACAGCAGACCCTCCTGTGGCTCCCTCTGCTCCTGGAGAAGAGGCCGAAGAGCAGCAAAATGACCACAACCCTCCAGCTGTGGTCACACCACAGCCTGAACAGTCCGAGCCAGTAAGTGCCAGTTCTGGTTGGTGCTGTCGTTAGTGCAAGGCAGAGGTTCAAGTTTCTGACCAGCCAGCACTTGCTGTTGGTGGCTGAGGATGCTGAGTGCTGGAGTCCTGCCAGGACCTAGGGATTCCTCCCAGCCAGTGACAGCTGCAAAATGAGCAAATGGGCTTTGACCTGTCGTGTTGAGGCTGGTGCCTCCTGGTGAGGCATCTGGCTGCTTGGCTCAGTGAAGCTCTATCTCTTGGCTTCTGCAGTGCAATGGCCAAGGGCACACGTGGCAGTGCTGGAGGTCACAAGGCTTTGTATGTTTGTTTTCCCTTTTTGGAAACCTGTGTTTGGCTTGTGGAACTGTTCTGCGGTTTTCTTGAGTAATTCCTCACTTCTACAGAGTCTTTTGGTGTACCTGTCTTTTGGTGCACCTGTCTTTTGGCTTTTGATAAGCTGCAAAGAGATGATTGTGTTGTCCATGAATCTGTGCGGGGCCATTCTTCTCTTGTGCGGCAAGACACAAACTGCATAGTTCTGAACGCTTCTTCTGAGGCAAAAACCAGAAGCAGCAAGTTTCTGTTGTGAAGTCTGCAGCTTTGAAAACTCCGCTGGAGCCTGGAGGCCGGGGCAAAGCTACAACTCCTTGACTGCTGTCTTGTAGTGCTAAGAACAGGAAGGACATCTTGAAATTCTGGATGCTGTATTTTAAGTCAAATGTACAACTTTGTGCCTGGGGAGCTGCCCGGAGAAAAGGACCCGGGGGTGCTGGTCAACAGCAGCTGAACATGAACCANGCTGAACATGAACCAGCATGTGCCCAGGTGACCAAGAAGGCCAAGAGCTTCCTGGCCTGTGTCAGCAATAGTGGGGCAGCAGGAGCAGGGCAGTGACTGTCCCCCTGTGCTGGGCACCAGTGAGGCTGCAGCTCGAGTGCTGTGTCCAGTTCTGGGCCCATCTGAATGGGGAAGACATTGAGGGGCTGGAG
>VZTF01004525.1:191238-269586 GCA_013397755.1 Cnemophilus loriae | reverse complement strand
GGGGTTACTTGAGGTCATTTTAGGGTCTTACTGTAGTTTCTTTTTTGTCTAAGGTGTTACTTGATGTTATTTTAGGTTTTTTTTTGTTTTTAAATTGATCCAGGGTTTTTTTTCAGGTTATCAGAGTCCCTGGTAGGAGTATTTGAGGTCACGGGGGTTACTTGAACAGGAAGCCCAGTTAGCACAGATGCTGCCCTTGTGCTTTGCTGTCCATAACATCCAGCCAGGCCCTCAGAGACAGCAGGCAGGACAGCTGGACCTGGGTCAGTCTGTCACACTTCCGGTCAAGGTCTCAAAAACCTCAGAGATTTGGACTTCTCACTTGGAAAAAAAAAGATGGGAGACCTCTTCTGTCAGTAGCCACGGACAAGGACCTCTAGGGATTAATGGGCTGATATGAACTGGCATTGTCTACTTTATTCTCTGTATTTACTTGCCATACCTGATGCAGGGACCAGACATGGAAAAGTCAGGAGGGGGTGTTTCACATGTTCCAGGTTGTTGAAAAAGGTTAAGTTGATAATAACTAGGGTTTGTAAAGACAAATTGAGAAATACGATGAGGAGGGATTGAGAGGAAAACTAATGTCTTTACGAACAAGTCGATGGGATTTTCCTGATAATTATATATTGACAGTTCACCTATTCTCCCAAATTTCAAAGGAATCCTCTGTCTCTGAGGAAGTCATAAAACTTTATCATCTCTTACCCTAATCACCAGCAACAGTGACATTTTCAAATATGTGCTGCAAAGACATGAAACAAATTCTGCTCAGCTCCATATTCAACCATAACACTCAGAACAAGGAACACTAAAAATATTTATTTCCTATTCTGTCCAAATTACTCCTGACACACAAATTAAACTCACAATGTACTGAAAGGAAAGCACATGGGAGGTAGAGAATTTAATAATTTTGTTCAGCCTCTGTTATTCCCTTTCTGTTTTGTCACCAGAGTTTTAACACACAAAGGATGCTGTTTGGCAAATCTATCAGAGCGTGCTAACAAGGGAAATAACTAATGGGCTTTTTGATGGCAAAGAAAAACAGATGCTGAAGTGAGCTGGATGAATTGTTGCCACTGCTGTTTCAGGTGCAGCTTGATCATCTTTTCTCAAAGACAAAACAAGCTCGAAAAGTGCAGAAAATAAAAAGAACTATGGAGATTAAAAAAATGCAGCTGCTGTTTCTGAGGCTGTCTCTCACTTGCTATCAGAGAGTGGCAAGTTCCCAGCACCAGGTCTCACCTGTTGTGATTAGAGCTGACAAACCCCCACAAATCAGACTATTTAAAATTTTGCTCGAGCAGCTTTTGTGATCACAGGATCTCTGACGTGCTACAAAACAATCCTAGCTACCAAAGCCCAACTCCTGAAAAAAGTAGAAAGAGAGGGAGAAAAGGGAAGAAATACACAATACACTGGGAAATGGAGGGGTGGGGGGTGGCGGTGGAGAAAGGGGGAGGATGGAAAGCAAGATTAGGACTTCAGGTCTCATAGTTTGGCACTGGCCGGAATTTTGCTGAAGCCAGTGGAGACATTGGTGGCACATGGGTTCCTTTTGGCTACCCAGAGCAGTCAGGACATCATGGTTCAAGAGAAGGATGCTGTCCCCAGTTGTGCTGTATTTTTGATGTGAGACCTCGCTGTCCTCTGGCACTCTCCAGAAGCACTGTTGATCCCTGGACACAAAGATGGAATGGTCGATTAAATAGCTCAAGCTTTCATCACTCTGGTTACTATTTAAGTGAATTCTCAGCACTCCAATATTACTTCATTAATTTTATCCACACATCAGCTATTTACCCACCTTAATATCACCATATTTGGTGATATTATCATATATCAGCTTATTTTGACTGGAATAATTCACACTCACATTTGTCCACTTTGAGCCCATGGGCTGAACTGAAAGCGTTTTTTGTTTCAGAAAACTTGAAGCAGTAGCCCCAAGGAAGTACAGCCTGAAGTCACACGCTACAACAACTGGAACTGCACATCCTTTTAATCCAACCCACAAAACTGCACTTGCTATCAGGCAAAGCTATTTACTCCTGTGGAATTGGAAGGAAACAGGTGGGAGCTGCAATGTTTCACATCTTTGTTTATAATGAGGCATATTTTAAGTTACCTGAAGACTCCAAGCAAAACAGAGTTTGCACAAACAAGTACAGAAATGGTTTCTCCTCCACAGAGTTATTACAGTACAGATGTAGACACACAGTCAAGAAGCACAAAAAAAAACCATTCTAAATTGTCCCAAGTCAGTGAGCCATTTGATAGATTTCTGACTTCCACTCCAGTGCTTTATCTGTCCCATACTGATAGGAAATGAGTATTGAGGGGAATCTTACTGCCCTTTGAAATAATGGAGATTTGCTTTTCTAGTAGTTAAATCACTGCAGAATCTATTTTCTGAACAGCAGTAGATGTTTCATCTGGCTTACCTGGCTGATGGATTTGATCAGCTACATCCATTGTCCTGGGAAAGATGTAGAACACATCTCAGCGTGGCGAGGGAAATTACTGCACTTACATAAAAAGTAAGCATGTAGCAAGCAAAGAGCAAAAATCAATGGCTTGACTTTGCTATAATTCCTTTGTCACTACAGTGCAAGGTTGGAAAGAACAGTCGATGATGTGAAAGTCAGTATGTAAAAATAATTATCAAATGAGCCCACATCTGAGATGAAGGAAATAACTGAGTGAAAACTCTTTCCAGTGAAGCAGCTGTTAATTGCATTCATCAGTCCAGTGAATGGAAAGGGAAAATTAAATGAACTCCTGACCAACGACTCTTTGAAGAATTTCTTTCTTCCACTCTCATCCACTGTGCCTGTTCCAGGTGCCTGAGCTGAAATGGCACGTTTGGTGCAGGCTCTGAGTCTTTAATACGGGCACTACTTTTTGGACCTGCATAAGATTTTCAACACTTCTTCTCTACAGGATTTGTGATAAGAGAAATGCAATCCAGCACTAAGGCATAAGCCACCTGTCTCTTGAAATTAATGCCTCCTACCTGCCCTGAGAACAGAGAGTGTGCTCCAGGAGCTGAGGCCAGCACAACTCAGAGAGTCTACAGCCTGGTGCTGATGGAAATAACTCAGCCTCTTACCTATCTGTATTCAGAGTGGAGGCAATACAGAGGAGACACACAGCTAATTTAACAAGTGTTGAGAAGGAGTGAGGTTTTGTGGCAAACTCAACTCCCCTGATGCCACTATCCTTTTCTTCAAAAAAATATCTCCCCTCAGCAAAATTCCTCTAAGGCTGTTTCTGGTGTAGTTCCTTTACAAAGGTTTTCTTTCTTTTTCTTGTTTTTTGCCTATTATTTCTTGTTAATCTTCGATCTTATAATCAGCATAGATGTGAAGACATTCAAATCGAGAATCAGAAAATCTGAAACCAAGTCTTCAGTGACTGCCACAAGGCTTCTCTCAAGACAAGACTCAGCTACCACCACCTGGGGACCCTGAAAGCTCACACCTGAATTCCACCAGGATGTTCCCTGTGCAAGGGATGAGACCCAGACATCCCAGCTCTCCTGGACGGGTAACAACGCCAGGCACACACAGGCAAGCTCTTCGCAGGTCCAGACACCAGAGGGGGAAGACACCTCACAAAATAATTGCAGATGTAATTTCTCAGGACACCCTTCTTTCCCACCTCCCGTCCCTTTTGAAGCAGTGGGGCACAGCCACACTGTGTGAAATAGGTATTTGACAGTGGAAAGTATCTCAGACCAGAGAGGCATCTTGATCTGTGCTTATCTTAAGTAGCTGTTTCTAATCTTAAGGGCTGTACTAGCAGAGCATCAAATTTCCAGTCACTTTCAGAGAAGTCAGAAAAGAAAAAAAAAAAAGTCACAGGATTCAAACATATAACTGTTCCTAAAAGCTTTAAGAGGAAGGACATCAGCCTCTAAATTAACTCAAAACCTACAATAATTACGTGAAAGGTATAAGAATAATATGAAAACCTGAATTGTCTTCTTCAGAACTGCAAAATTGATTATAAAGGAGATGCTGTCAAAAGCACTACTCTGTTAAAGGTGAGTCGTTCTTTTGAAAGGCAACAGGTTGGTGAGTACAAAATCAAAGGCGCTTTCAAGGAGCACCCTGAAACTCTTACACTGCTGAGCTTTGTACAAGGGCAACAGAGATCCATGCAACAGGGAGTGCTTGATGCTAACTGAAATATTCAAAGGACAGTTTTAAAATTTAGATTTACAGACGATTTCATTAGTTGCTCACCGAGCAAGGTGTACAGCAGATATTAAAAGTCTATCTGCACTAGAACTACAAAAGAAAATCTCTTAATCCTTCTTTTGGTTAGGCAAATGCGTATCTTTTCCATACTCTGCATCTTTGAAGCAATAAGTGGCAAGGGTAATCAAGAAGTAGTTAGGAATCTGCTGAGTGTTGCATGTCCTTAATGTGCTTTAAGGAAATTCTAGCATTACAGATGCATGGCATTCCTATTACTTGATAATTGCATTTTAAAGTTTGGCATTTTAATTATGCTAATATGCATGGGGTTATATTTTAATTTTAGTGCCTTATTTTATGTTCCAAGTGCTATAAGTTCTTGCCCCTAGATTAGTAAAATTTCATGGAAATCTGAACTGTAACATCCCATCACTTTATCCTCATAGACTAATTAAATGCTGACATTGTTTAAATTAGTTAAATCGAGTATGCTGGTTTTGTGTGTGTTTTGCCAACTCAAAGCAAATTTAAATTAAGAGCCTTTATGAGAGTTCCACACTCCTTCTGGCATGTTGCATTATTATATCATAATAGATGCAATTTAGAAGATTATATCACCCCCTAATTCGTTCTCCCAGTTGTTTAGGAGACAAATTTGGGCTCATCAATTTGAGTTGAATATTTTGTCGCCTGTCTCAGCTATGTAAGTAACAAAGTAACCCTCAGTGAGTCACTTTTAAGGTCTGAACACAGGCAACTGCAGGATGATGTGGTGGGGCCTGTGTTTTCAAAACGGACAGGTGACCCAAATACCAGTTCAATTCCTGAAACACCTGTCTTAAGAAATAAGTAAGCAAGCCTCCTTTTCAGCATAGAGATGCTTCACATTTTCTAGAAAATCACAGTACTCTCAGCTTTCTCAAGTCTGGCAGCCAAAATGATTAGCTGTTTCAAAAGCTTAGGCTAAAAAGTAATTAAAAGTGAAATTCTTAGAACTGTCTATCCTTCTTAAAATGGCTTACATGCTCACAACACCGGCTCTGGGCTGTACTCTGTTATTTATGTTTAAAATCTGTCTGTAACCTATGGCTAAAAATAAATTGGGACAATCAGTTATGTCCTGTCTGTTTTAATTCTGCGATTGTATCAACACATATGGACGAATGAAGATGGTTCGGCAATAAGAGTGTGGCACCACTTCAGTGGATCAGGAATCTTCAAAGGTGAGAGGAAGGGCAAGAGAAAGAGAACTTACTCTTCTATATTAATGTAAGAAAAGCAGCATACCAGAAATCTGTCGTAGTTTCAGTCATACTGAAAAAAAACTATTAGTCCCTCTGGGTAGGAAGGAGTTGAAAGAAATTAAATGAAAGCAGGGAAAAGCGACCAGAAAGGGAGGATAGTAAAAAACAGGAAAATACTCTGAATAGCAAAACCACCACCCATCTAAGTGATTGATGAGCTCAAATACAATACAAAGAAAAAATACAGTAAAGCTATCCTGAGCAAAAGTAGATTTTGACGTTTCAGGTTCCTTTTTAACAAACTGATCATCAGCTCTGAAGACCACTTAGCATATGGAAGACTGTACCTCATTTGAAGCAATTGCTTGTCTACAAGAGGGATGCTTAACCAAATGAAGCCAAATCAACTGCTGGCATCAAGTTAATGCCTGCATTCAACTGTCATCTCTTAATTTCTTATCATTCTTACTGACCTGACACGTTACTGGAATTAAAAGAACTAAGAGGAAAAACTGAAATTTACCTCAAATTATTTGCATTTTTGCAAATTTACCTTTGTATTTGGAGCATATTTCCTGTTCTTCACACTAACAAAAATCTCCAATGCCTCCAAACATGACTCTCTTAGTAGCTTCCTCCTACCATCTAGCATTTAATTGCAGTGGGGAGAATGCAGAACTAGGAATAATTGTGCATCTTCATCACAAGGGTTTCTCACCAAAAACCTTGAGGAGGAGACTGAGAACAAGAACCATAATGCCATATTACTTTTCTTTGCCACAAAGAAAAAACTGAAACGGAAGTTGAGATGCTTCTACAGAGACAGAGTTATTTTTTGTCTTCCACCTGACAGCCCAGATAGACAGGGAATGTTCTTCCTAGCACAGAACAGAGCCACTTCCCTTCTGCCTGTTCTCAATAAGGAGATACCAGTATTCTTTTTCCTGAAAGAGCTGATTCCTTGCTCCCAGCGCAATAAATCAGTCTGGACAGTCAAAGAGACTCGCACAAAGTGGATGCAGAAGTAATTAATCCTAGTAATCAGTTTGTACCCATTAGCCTTTTCCCACTAGGCAGTAGCCAGTTCAAACCTAGAGCAACCTAGATTGAACAAACACTTACCCTTCATGCATGCTAGGCAGGGACAAAGTGGAACAAATTAAAATGCCCAAATCACAGTTAATTTTAATGTTCCCCGGCTTCTGACTACTCAATGAACATCTTTAACCAGAATGCAATGGTAAACACTGCAAATGCTGTGCTAGAAATACCTGCATCCTAAATCCCTGGGAGAAAGCAGTCTGGACCCCCCTGGGTTGCCATTTGTGCAGCGGGTCTAAGCTTCCAGTCACTTTTTGGGTCACTTTATCCCTGTGGATGCAGAGGTCATCCCTCCAGACCCTAATGGCAAGAGGTACAATGCTTGTCACATGGACCTATTAGGTCTAGAAAAACTTTCTCTGCTTTCCTTCTCTTACACAGCCACACCAGGACCACTCGTTCTGTGGCCTTCTGTGATCAAGCTGAAATTGCATTTTATTTCAGACTCCATAAGCAGTGAAGTTGTCTAGTGTTCTATGTCTGTGTCTGCACCAACATTCATTCAATCTTGCCTAATGCAGCTATTAAATTAAAATATCCTACTGGTTCTAATTGGTCTTCCTGAGTTTATCCATTCCACTTTAGGTAAAACTCCATAAAGGTTCTATTTTTAAATGTTGCCAACGTGGTTAATGCTTTTGACCTTTGGTGGGGAGCAGTTCTAATAATTGTGCAACACAGCAGCATTTTTTGTTACCGTTCTGGATGTTCCTGTTCAGGAACAGTCTGATGGCCTCTATTTCCTGCTCTCTCTCTTTCTCTTTTTCAAAGTCTGCCAAATAAAAGGATTTATTTGCTCCGAGTGCAGACCAACTGAGTTTAGCAGAAGCTCATGAGCAGTAATCCACAGAACAGTGCACATACCAGCTTCCGAGAATCCACCCCATCAAAACACACAGTTCTCGTGACAGGTATTTTTACCAATTAGAGCCAAAATGAACACAAGGGGAGGACAAGCACGTGTGTCCATGGGGTAAAGTATCTGCAGTTACATCTTTCTCATATGAGTGGTGCAATTACCTCCTGGATTCTGACTTAGGGCAGCTGAGGGGAAATTAAGGATGGCCAACTTAAAATGCTTAAATGAGGCAATTGCTTAAATTGTAAACTAAGAGTGGGTCTACATTAAGCAAATGATAACTCAAATTTTGAAAAATTCATTAAATTATTCCACTATGTTTTCATCAACCCTTGTATTTATTTTTATTCACTGCTTTAGAAGTGTCCTACAGCTTTAACCTAAGATAGATTTTTTAATGTGTGATGGACAGATTGGTGCATACATGATTTCAGAGGGGTAGGAAGCAATAGTAGCACATCCTAATCAGCACAATGCTGGAGCTTTTGTGTGTGTCTGGGTGGAGAAAGCCTTGGGCAGCAGAGGGGAAGGGTTTGGCCTTCCCTCTTATGGAGATGAGTGCAGGGAGGATGTGCTACGGGAGGGATGGAGATGAGGGGATAGAGGAATTCCTCCTCCTCGTCATCAATGCAGCACAGAGCATTTGTTTTCAATGTTCTCTGTGGAAACAAGAAATCTGAGTTACTGGTTTCCTACTTTCCTGAATTGTTGGTTCGTGATTTTCTTCTGTTTTATCTGTATTGGAATTAAATTTAAACCTCTGGTTTGCGTTGCAGAAGAGGGAATCTGTGATGAAAGAAATGTTGGCAATCTTCTTTCATCGTTTTTTGAGCTGTTGGAGTGGCGCAGGGTACGCCTTTCTAATTGTTGAATTTGCAGCAAAAAAAACCCCAGGATTCCCAGCATGCATTCAGGTCTGGGAAAAGGCCAGAGTCAGGAGTACCATGCCAACCCCCTGTCATCACTTACTGGCAATCTGCCACAGCAGAAACTGCACAGTTGAAAACTGCTTGGTTACACCAGGAGTTCGTATTTTCTTGCTGGAAGGAGGCTCACCTCCCGTACTGAACTTTTAGAAAAGTGTAACAACTCTAACCCTACTAAGCGGGAGGAAGGAGGAAAAATAAAAACTCCTTTTCTGTATAATCTCAATATCCTTCCTAGATTGCCCCTGGGATCCTGGAGATAAGAAGAGAATACCACTGTATGTACCCTTTATAGACAAGTGAACCAAAGCGTGACTAAAATAAGGACTACATCCCAGAGAAGCACTGAAGATGCCATTTTTGCCAGGCAATTCCAGTGTGACATCCAGATGTGCACTTTAAATGCTCAAGGAGTAGGATTAGGATCTTCATGCTCTGTGGAGTGATGATGCAGCTATTGCATCTCCTGCCTAGGGAATACTGTCTCATGAGCACTCTTTGCTGCTGGCTGTGCCAGCACTGGTGATACCCAGACCAGGAATGTCACAGCACGTACACAAACAGGCACGCACACAGTGGCCTTCAGGTGACTCTGTCCCAAGGGATGAGGACAAGGTGAGCGTCTGGTGCTCTCCAGCTAATGGGCTCTCTGCACACACCCCAAGACTGGTGCCATTCCAGAGGGAAACTTCTCCACCTGTGTGACTGCTGGCTCCTCTGCACCAACAGTTTTGCTCCACAAACCCACTTCTCTAGGGCTACGATTTGCTGAGAGACCCTAAAACAGAACCGCACAGCAGCTACAGGGTTTTTCCTGTTAAAAACAACCCTTCAGAAGGGGTGGAGGTCACACCTCTTTCAATCCTGAGCTGTCTGTGATGCCCAGCCGTGTTCACAGCTGCCTCCCTAGAGAAGGGCTTAGCCACAAGCACTCCTCTCCTGAAGTGCTGGTGCTTTGAGGAGCTGAAATGTTCCCTGAGTGGGAAGCCGGGAGAATTATGTGGTAGCGAAGCGGTAAAGACGTTGCCCTGAGGAGAGGCTCTGCTCACAGCCTGGAGGTGACTTGTGATGCACCACACAGCAGGAGATATTTCCTTCCTCAGCTTTAGGAACAAAACCCAGGATTCCCCAGCCCCGGCATGCACAGAACACTTGCCTGAGATGCTGCTGAGGTAACACACGCTGGGACTCCAATGAAAATAAATTCATGAGCAGAGACTACACCTGGGCCATGTTTCTGGCAGTCACAAAATGCACAGGTGTACTTTCCTGCATGACCTGCTCCTGCTGTCTGGAGCTCTCCCACAGTTTTCCTTTGGGTCACGGACCTCCCCTCCTGCACCGTGCAGGCTGTCTGACCACCACTCCTGGAATTTTAGCTTCCTAAAATTTAAGTGCAGCCATGCTCAGCAGAACTACTCTCAAACTCACTGGTGGATCTGGGCCAGCTCCACAGGCCCAGTGGCAGAACCAAAACTAGGATTGAACTCAGACAGTCAAAATATGCAAAACAAATGCCTAAATTATATTCTCAGATACACGAGTCAGAGACCAAGGTGAGTGCAATAGAAACATACTGCCTTGCTTTCATTTGCACAGAATAACCAAAAAGAAAAGGTATTTTTAAAAATAAGTCAGACTAGAATTCAGTTGTTCTTGTTGTTTATCTCCACCACGCTGACAGCCTTTAATTCAGTATGCATTTGAGTCAATAAGAGGCTGTGTACACCAGCAAAGGAGCCCAGATTGGGATCATTATTCCTGACACACTGCTTGCAGTATATGGCCTCCAAGGACACTCCAACCTGATATCTGAACCTTCTTCAGCTGGGAATTGCAGCCCAGGAATTTCATTGCATGTTCATCTGTAAGGTTAAAAACAGCGGAGTGACTTAGTCCACATGCCCCAGTAATGGGACTAAGAGAATCATGGGAAAAGGAGTAATTGACAGCATTTCTTCACACTCCTAGCCAGACAACATCTGTTCAAATTAGATTTTGTGAATTTGATGCTATCTGAACAGCAGGTCTGGTCCATAAGCCACCGATAACCCTTTTTCCTTCCCTCTCCCTTTTCTAATGAAATAATCAGCTCTAAAACAGATTCCTTGGAAAGAGATATGTGCAAATGGATTTTTTATTATGCCAAACAGAGCTTTACTAACACCAGTAAAATCAACATGGGTATAAGGGATTGCTCATTAAAAGGTGGAATCTCTATATTCTGTTCTTCTAAGAACTGAAATATTTTAAAGACAAACATATTTCTTATTCATCTTTTCTCCCTGGTGACAAGTTGCTATTGGACACCTCATTTAATAGTTTCACAGACACTCCCTGCAAAGAAAAGTGAGAAAATTTATCTCATCTGAAAATGGATTTTCTCTGAGTGGGGAAATCCATGGATCTGGCTCACTTGGCATGAGGATTATAATTCTGAGACAAGCTTAAACTGTCACATCCATCCAAACAGGTTAGGGCTGGGGTTTTTTTGGCCAGAATGCTTAGAAATAGAATGGGAAAAGGTATCCCACAGTTTAAGCTTCCTCGAGAATTGTAATTCTTCCTCTTCCTTTCTTACTGAAGAAAGGAAAATTAAAGCGAGACGAATCTCTTTATTTAATTTTACTACTGAAACTCACAAAATGCAACTTTCTGCGTCCCTTGCAGAAGACTTCCTGCACACGAAACAGTAAAACCTCATGCACGAGTATTTGAATCAGAAATGCTGGCACATTTATCTAAGCATGGTAAAATACACCGTGTTCACAGCCATATAAGAGGAAAAGAACAATTATACCAGGCCAGATCAAAGATCCGTCTGCTCAGCCTGCAGTTTCTGACAGCAACAAGCAGGGGATGTCTACAGACAATGCACAGAGTGACACTTCCCCTGTATTGTCTTTAGAAAATAGGGCAATTAAAATCATTGATGATCTCCATCAGATGCCGCTAACAAGATTAAGTTAAGCTGTGACCTGGCCATTTGCATCCCACAAGCAGAAAAATAAAAGCCAAAATTAATCATTACTCATCCTGAATTATTTGGTCACATCTAAAACTATTTCAACAGATGAGATTATTTACAGAATTGTTTCTTTAGCTAGTAATTACACTTCACACAAAGTAAATTATTTCTTTAATGTTCAGCTACAAGTTAGAAAACTTCTGGGACATCTGTAATCTTAGATCAGCTTCTGAGGATAGGGACAGTTTCTTTTAGCACTTTAACAGGAATTATTTTCCCTTCTAGGCTAGTCCAGAACAGCAAATCAATACCACAAAGGTTATGTTATGCCTCCTTTTGCTGCAGAACGGCAAGCTGTTGACGCTCTGTTTTTTATAAATGGCTCATTATATTAATAGAGAAGTCACATATTTTCTGTCTCTCCAATCACTGTGCACTTAGGCTTTTTCTCCCTTAATGCAGTAGAGTGGATCTCGAAGCTATCGGTTGGAAGAAAGTTTGTTTTATGGAAAAAAATTCCAAAAATTTACACTTTATTTCATACAGACGGCATCTTTGTCATGTTAGGATTTAAAATTCTCCCCCACAGCTACTGATGAAGGTTCTCAGCTTTTCTTAATGCCATTCAGTTTTTCATTTTTTTATGCCAAGCAAGGAACGTCATACAACAATAAAAATTAGTCTGCTTCCAGGAAATGTGCAGTAATCCATCCTCAGTGAGGATAGCTAATGAAAACCGGGATTCATCGAATTCTGCTGATATAAGAGACTAACTGCATCCAGAACACATTTATGTAACATTCTGGCAACATATAACTATACAGTCTCTCTTTTATTTAGAAAATCTGTCTCTCCCTCTTTGATTGCACGAGGCATAAACAGGGATAAAAGGTAGCTACACGTGCTGACTTAGAAGCTCACTGAACAGGAGGGACACTTCCAAGATCCTTTTGGCTGGCAATCAAGGCTTCTGTGCTAAAACCCATTCAAAAGGGGGATCCCTAAGCAAACCCATAATTAAAAGGACAATCTAACAATTAAAATTATTAGACAATCGTAATTAAAAGCAGTCTGAGCTCTCCTTCTGCTGGTCACTCTGCAAGCAATGCTCCAGAAGAAGCGGTGTGTACCTAAAGGGCATTCCAGAAGTGTAGGCATAAAGTCCACCTGCTGCCAAAGAATGTGGCCACAGCAAGGACAACAACTGCAGTGGAGAGGAAAACTCAAAAGGGAGTGGCAGAGCCATCATTTGGAAACACACGGAGAGGGGGAAGCTTCCCTGCTCCCACAACCTGTGCTGGAGTCAGTGATGGAAGAGAAAGCAGCATCTGGATCACCCCAGAGCCAAAAAAATTAAGCACAGGATCTGGGCAAAAACAGTTGGCAATTTCAGCTGCAGCTGCTTAGGGGCACAGAGTTGCTGCCCCTCCAGTTCTGCACTGCTTTAGCTGGTTATCAGGGTGAAATACAGGAGCTGGATGTGGGTGGCTGTTGCTCTCTGTCTATTCTCTCCCTTTTCCTGCTTCTCTGTATTTATCTATCCTTTCCTCCCTCTCCTGCTCCTCCAAGTTTTATTTCTTGGCTCTACCCCTAATACACTGAGATTATTTTTCATTCAGCTGCACAGAAAAGGCAGGATATTTGTAATGTCAGGCTCAGGTGGGGATGAAAGAGTAAATTAAGCTGGAGGCCATCTGCGCAACAACCTGAGAATTTCTATCATAGATCCCATTGTTAGGAGCAATAAAGACAAACTCCTTTCGCCCTTAATGAAAAGGTGGAAAAAAACAAAGCTGGAGGTATATTACACTTTAAATTTGCAGCTAGTAGACTAGAAAGAAGAAACGTTTAAGCAAAGTTACGAAGAGTAAATAAAAATGGGGTTGGCTGTTCCATCACCCACGGCAAATCAAAAGCCACTCTTTCTTATGTTTATATATATCCTATATAGGTCTATATATGTAGGATATATATATATATATATAGGGCCACTGTTTTGGCATTGCAGGGACATGGATTTGATGAGAAGGGAGAAGTGGAGCCGTGTCTCACATTCCTAGGTTGTGACAAAGCCAGTCCTGGAGCTGCAGCAGGGACCTGACTGCTTGGTGGTGCCCAGATAAATCAGATTTGGCAACACCTGGTCTGATCGAGTTCCAGAAAAGAAGCAGTAAAACACAGCCAGTATATGTTAAGAACAATTACATAAGGCATTTCTAGACTGGAATAATTAAATACCCCCTCACACATTGCACTGGTTTAACTATATTAGCAAAAACATAAAAACGAACACCTTTAGCTGACTGACAGCACTAATCCATACCCAAACTCCTTGGAAATTCCTCTAAACCAAGCTATACACTTGGTAAACAATACATCTTATTGTATTGGCACAGGAAATGTGCCAAGATACTGGCTATTGAAATATGGAAAGATTTCCATGTATTTTCTTCCCGGTGACACATTACAAACATATTTGTAAAACACAAGAAGCAAGCAGATGTAGACAGTACAAGTCAAATATTTAACTGGAAATTTGCAGTGATTTATTTTTTTCACTGTTTTAAGAAACCTTAGATAGCAACTAAATATTCACCAAGTAAGCCCTAACCTGGAATGCTGTCTGATTTGAACATCAAGTGCTGTTATAAATTCATATCTCAGACTGTTTTTAAGAAGTACATCTTGGTTTCTGTGCTTTCAGTATAAAGAAGGAGCTGTAAATCTCACTTCTCATAACATTAATTTCAAGTGGCTCTTGCTGGGAGACAAGTCTTCTAAACCTGGCCTGACTACATGTAACATTTTCCCAATTTCCTTCTTTACTGACTCTGATAGATTTGATGTGGTGACAGAATAATGCCAGAGACACTATGGCACTATGCCACGCACTAAAAGAGTGCACACGGTCTCTCACATCACTTGAGCACACAACACCTGTAGGCTTTGGGGATGTAAATCTCTAAAGCAATATATTTCATCTGAGGTGAGAAAATTTAAATTCTGGAAGGTGGAAGCGAAGCAAGAGTGTCAGCCTCAGCAGAAACTGGAATTTTTAATCCAGGTTCCTTAAAGGTGGCACAGTTAAATACGAATTGTGCAGACACCCAGACTGCAGACTCAAAGGGAGAGCCAAGGACGGTGGTGATTTGTACCATTTTCACATCGCCTCTCTTTAAATTAGTGGGGAACCAGCAAAAAAAAATTTATCTTTACAAAGAGAAAAGCAACTTTCACTTGATAAAAATTTTAATGACCTCCCAAGAATTCTCCAGTTTATTTCCTTCTTGCCCCAAGTTTTGATCTCACAAAAATGTTCAGTAATCTAGCATTTTTAAAATATTTTTTTCTAATTATTTCTGTATTACTGCTACAAAAGAAGCAACATAAACAGAACATAAATCAAAAAGAACCCTTCTGCACAATTTAATACCAGTTTCTTACAGAAATGCAATTATTCTATGTTATAGAGGGAAAAAATATTTTAAAAGAACTGCAAAGAGTTCAAGGCATCTCTCAGTCCCTGAGGTTCAGTTCTGGCCCTGTAGCCCCCAAGTGTGACTCCTTCCAAGGTACTGTGAAGTCCTCAGGTTCATTTGGCACCCTTACACTGGTATTACAAAAACTCTTCACCTCAGTGTATTCACAAAGAGAAAGATATAGCTTTCATTTACAGTTTAAATTTTTTAAATTACAGGATTGAAAGTCTCTCAGCAGTGTTCTAGCCAGCTAAAAAGCCAGAAAAGAAACTTCCCTCTTGTCAGTGCCAAGGCTTGGTTCACACAAATGCGAACCTTAGGAAGGAGAAAAGTTTATTAAAGAATGTTGTGGCAAGGTAGAAAAGGCTACAAAACTGTATTTGAGGTTTCTTATGACAGATGCCAAGATTCTCACACTGAAGCATCAGGCCAGAAATCAAGATCTGACATGGGTTTTAAGCTCAGTCAGACTCCTTTCTGATTTTGTGGCAGCCAGTATTTTTTCTATGCCTTTTTTCTGCCACACTGCCCATCTCTGTCCCCTGATGAGGAAAACAGACTCGATCCTTCCTTTTTCGTGTTTCCAAACTGTTTTTCTTTTAGAAGTGCTTTTTAAAGGGGGTAGTTTCTGCTCGGCACATCTCCTTGCATGTGTTTCACCAAGTGTTTTTTCATGATGTGAGCTGTAAAACTATAGGCCAAACTCTCTTTTAAGAGAGTCCTTGACACCAAAGCTTGTTAAATGACCCATTGAGGAATAAGAAGTGGAATGTTACCTAAAGTAGTATTTCCGAAGCTGCGAAATGCCTCCCAGTTGACTGATTATACAGGTGACTGTTGTTCCACATGTAAAACTCTTACATTCTACAGAAACTGGAAAAATGTGAAGTCACATCCCTAAAGAGGAATGGAGGGAAAACGGGTTACTTCCCTCCTCTGCTTACTGAAAGAGACACCAACATTTTAGATTGGTTCAAAATCAAATAGTTTTGTTCCAGCTCTTTTAAAAACTTTGAGAGAAAGAGTCGTAACTTTTCACTTCAGCAATATCACAAAAAGACAACTTCTAGCTTTTCTTTGCAATTGAACTATTTACCAAGTTTAATCTGAGTTGACATGGTATTTAATTGCTCTGAGAGCAGCAATTTTAAGAGGTAAATCTACCATTTCTGTGTGATTCAGTTTCCACCACTCCATTTCCACATCAGCAGTAGATACAGTGGCCTGAAAGTGAATTAACTGCTCTATCAGTAATCCTGAAGCAAAGCTCATCAATCACTGGGACACAGGACAAAGGAAAGCTACACGCTCATGTCTGGCTATTTTTCTCTGAGACAGAGTACAGTTCAAATATAAATTACAAGTCTGATGAAGGAATTACAAGGTGTTATGGTCTGAGTTAGGCAGGAGATAAATTACTGGTTCATTTGAGGTTTCACTCTCAAAGCTTCTGTCGGCCAAGTCTATCACAAAAGGCAGCATCCTGTCCATGCAAATTAAGAATATCCAAACCAGGGGAACATTCTAGAAGATAAGGAAGCCACTTTTTACATTTCACTAGTTAGTGGAAGTTAAACACTAGAAAGTTTGATTTTTAGATTGCATAGCAACCTGTTGACAAATACGGAAACCTTTCTGCAGGTACGAACCAATACATTGTTTTTCTGGAATATAACAGCACTGGAGATACACACCAAGGAGTTTAAACAAAGTAAACCATCATGCTAAGGAATTTTAAATTTTATAAAAAAACGTAAATAATAATTCAGGTAGATAAATTCAGTAAAGTAGATTCAAAACAACAAGATCAATGTATTCAGAAGGCACGGGGCATAGTGCTTATTTATTTACTGTTGTGACTTCAGAATATAGTTCATCTCTGGTGATGCCAGATGCAAATAACATCAGCAGAAGAATTTACAGCCACTCAGGCTGGTGATGGGTTTCAAAGTCTAAGCATCCCTACATTTAACATATTTATTACAAAGGCTATTCAAGGTCTATATGACTCTTCCCTTACCCTGATATCAGTGAAAGACAGCACTATCTCAGCTAGAAAATTTGCTAGCTAGGACTCGAAAGCTTTGTGTTGAGGGATTTTGTTTTCACAGGAGTTAAAATATTTTTTGTAACTTTTTGGTATTCAGCTCAGGGGTTTGAGAGAAGCTTCCTGGGGAAGAAATGTAATTTATGACATGCTACTTATTACTTTATGCTGAAAAGCTGCTAGCAGGGAGGCTAAGGTAATTTCACAAGTCGATGGCTGTTAGTGTGAGGGCTGTGACGCCTCGCGTTTTACGGCTGTGGGTTGGGAAAAGCTGTTTAGAACCTTGTCCAGGAGGTGGCAGGAGAAGTTAACCAAAGTTTCGATGGTCCCTTCCCGTCAAGCTCTAAATCACAGAACTGTTACGAGCTAAGAGTTACCATAAGGAAAGGTGATAAAGTCTGGTTACTGAAAAACTGAAAAGCCTCTCGCTGAATATTTCTTCCTTGAATCTGATATCTACGTGCATGTAATTTGTCCAGTTAGAAACACACTACGTGTTAAAAGAAATCCAGTTTGCAGCAGCATTCCAGCACTCGAATTAATACCTGGAGTACAATTTCATTTTTATTCCTGTTTCATTTCTGCTCCATTCCACAGAAGGAACTTTTGCAATACTCAATTTACCCGAAAGGTAAAAATTTAAAGGAATCCAGTGGCAAAAAAAAAAAAAAAAAAGAAAAAGATAAGAAAAAGAAAAATCAGTGCCCCAACTGCAAACCATCCATCACCGATGTTCACACTTTGTAGCTGGAACATTGGAATACCAAGTATTTTTATTGAGAAACCTCATTAGTACTTTTATATTTTTCGCCATATTGCAACAACAAGGGAGCCCAGGCCACAACACTAGATTTGGTACAGAAAAAGTCATTCCCTAATTCGAGTTAAAAATAAAAAGAATGAGTAATGTAAAAGTCAGCCTCTGCCCATAGTTCATGGAATCTGTGCTTTGTTCATCCTCTTTTAATTATTTCAAACTCTATTTGTCACTCAGTACATTTTCCTTTTCTTTCACAACCACTGTGCACGGGAAAACGGATCAGTCTCTTGGGAATTATATATTGGTTAGACACCAGCCATTAATTAAAATAAATCAAAGTTTTCTGACTTCTTTGTAGCAATTTTTAAATGGTATTCTCTTTGTTTTGCTTCAGTAGAACAAAAAGTAAATTTAGAGAAATTATTCAAATTTTAGGCAAAATACCAGCCTTGAGAAAAAAATGCACATAAAAGTGTCTTTTATAAGATGGTAACCCATGCAAATGGACAGCCTGGCATGAGAATGCTTAATATTACTATTTATTCAGATGTTTAAGTGACGACTTTTTGTTTCTAGAAGCACAGCTACTGTGATATGCAAGTTGCAGCAGAAGAAGAAGCATGAAGCAAACAAGTTCTCTTTTGTTACATGCAGCACAGAAACGCTGCCCCCAACGTGAAGCGAGCATTTTAGGAAGCCAAAAGCCTTAGGAAATATCAAGCTTCTATGATAACAGATCAAATCATGCCACAGGAAGCCTGTGACAGAGCTCTACTGCAGATTCCTGTATGCCCTTGTAAGAGAAAACTTGTTAGATGATGGTGTCTTAGCAATTAGAAACTTTCACCCAAGTTAAATGATGGAGAATTAGTCTGCATGACATTTCCTCAAACACTCTCCCCATGTTTACATCTTGGGAAGAAAAAAACCAAAATAGAGTAGTTTTCTCCAGAAACGTGAGGTTTTGTAGGGAAGTTATGAGGACTTTTCTGGCTGCTCTGGGTTCTCCCTCTAGTGTAGTTTACTGAACTTGCTGAGCTCTCCAGGAGCCTGTTAGATGGAGTGTTGTCACCTCTGTCATTACAGAACAGCTAGAAGGTGACACACACTGTTAGAGACCTCACCAGTGTAAGTCACTGCAGGGTCAGTTTTCCCCATAAAACAACAGAAAGCTGGTAGGCAAGATGAAGCTTGGAAATATCAAAGCAGCAGTGGGAACAACAGGCCTGAAATCAGATTTTATCTCCTTCAATATTAGGAATCCATCCTGGGACACAGTAATGAAGTCTGGTTGGGTCAGGGTCATCACATGTGCATCCATGGGCAGAAGGACTGGGTGTGATGAGGTCACAAGGGCAGGAGAGACAACTTTAACCAAAGCAGAGCATCCGAGTGTATTCCCCATTCCTCAGCTCTGGGACTGCTTCACAGCCAGAGAGAAAACTCAGTGCTGAGCACTTGTGAGAGGGGAGAAAGCAGAGATAGGGCAGCCAGAGGTGGCAGCAAGCCTGAAATCCTTAGCAGAAGATGTAACTTTCTTTCCCTAGCCCAGCTCCATCTTCAGACCATCAGATGCTCCCCAGCATTTTATTACATCATTGGTGCTTTGCTTCTAATCACATGGATTTAATTCTCTCATTACCACTGCTCTGTCTGACGAGTGCTGTTCTGAAGCACTGGAAGTGCCAGATCCACAGTGCACAGAGATGTGTTTGCCATTTACTGAATGCTCACAGTGCAGGCCTTTGATCCCAACCAAAGGCAAAGTAATCACTTCCATAAAATCAAAGATCTTGGGTTTTTCACTTTCATGAATTTACTTATTATCCTTAGGAAGACAAGAGCTCAGCCTCATCCTATACTGCTTTGGTCTCCTAATGACACCAGTACACTAAATTCAGTTCCGAAGAGAAGGGAGGTCATGAAGTATTCATTTTTTTCAAAAATAGAATAAATGTGTTGTCTTTGCAGTATTTTCTCCACTTGCATCAGAACTGAATACACTGAAGGGTAAACTGCTTTGCTTTGCCATTAACTTTAAAAGCATGCAATTTTAGTACTCCACCAGAGCAGAGAGGCTATGAATTAATCTGTGTTCAGCAGAGGAGTGATGGCCACATCTGAAGTTCCCCCAGCTCCTGTGTCCATGAGAGATCTCTCTGCAACTGCTCCTTGGATGGGTACAGAACAAACAGTATCAGCCCCAGCTAATTGCCCTCTCAGAGAAGGGAACTTTGTCTGGATGTTGGGAAGACACAATGGCGTCCTGAGTCACCTCCTTATTAGGAATGAGAACTGAGTGGTAGGTCCAAAATGGTAAAAATCAAAAACCCAAAACCAACCAAACCACTTAAAAGAGTTATCAGTGATTTGTTTTCTAAGCGGAAGGGAAAGGGGGAGGTTGTGCAGAGAGCTGGTTGAGATTTGGTGCTGTTGGTAGTTATCTATAGAAACCTGAATAAGGTGGGACAGTGTCCTTAGTTTGGAACCTGACCACCTCAGCAAGGACTTGAAATGCAAGAAGATACAGGTGGCACTAAGAAGTGGTTGGGTGGCAGAGGGGGAAAGCTTCAAAATACAGTGCAAAACTTCAAAATGCCTCCAAATGACATGCACAGGATGTTGTGTTTGGGCAAGGAGAAGCAAGTGCACAAAACAGGATGGGAAACAGGTCAGGAAACAACTTCGCTGAATATGACCTGGGATTAGAGCAGATTACCTAATAAAACAAACCAAGATAACTCCCCAAACAAAACAAACAAACCCTGGGATATAGAAACAGAAAGTCTAATAGTCTCATACAGTAATTCTTCCATTTTATTCCAAACTGATAAACCCTGGGACAGAATACTTAGCTTTCAGCACCTTGCTTAAAAAATAATGGAGATGTATTAAAGAAGAGGTTTTACAATTATGGCAGGCATAGAAAAATTGATTAATGAAGTTAGAACACTTTTCCTTACTTCTCATCTTACGATAAGTGTGTTAAGTCTTCAGATACAGAATGGTTTCAGTAATGTTATTTTGCCACACTGAGGCATTCAAGGAACCAGAAAAATGGGGATCCCTTATGCTAGACCAGATATGTGTTAGACATCTAAGATAATATAGGTAAGGATCTGTTACAAACTTCCCTCATAACTTCAGAGACAATTGTTAAAATTCTGTTATTAAAATGCATTATCTTCCTCTATGCAGAATGGAGAGCAAATGTAAATAAAAAAATGCTCGAAAGCACTTGAGCGTAACAGGAAGTCATCCTTGGACATTAGTTAAGGAAACAATGTTTTAGGTTAAGATAATGCAGGTTTAGAAACATTTTTGAAAGGCAGCATAGAACGGACCTTAGAAAAGACCTGATCATAAAAATGGTTCTGAATAGGGCAACCACAAGTTTATAACATAATAGATCATAGAATCAAGCCTGCGATTTCAAAATGGCAAATCTAAAAAGGCAGGGAATTCACCTGGATTGAAAACGCAAACAGGTAAACGGGAACTTAACCAAGTGCACCCTGAGGAAGGGGATCAGTGATATTGCCCCATCCTTGAGTGAACGTAATACAGGACCAAACATAATAACCACTAAAATGTAAAAAGGATTAGGACAGCAGAAATAAGGATGCAGCTACCAAGATCAGCTACCCACTAATCACTAGGGAGACCTTTAAGTGAGGGAACAATACAAAAATTTCTAGAAGTGGAGTCAGAACTTATGAAGCAAATAAAACAAATGGTTCAGTAGCCGTACACTGGGGGAAAATGTAAAAGAACAGAAGTTAGTTTATCATGTAGTAGAAGGGCAAGCTTAGGACAAAAATTAACCCACTAATCTCAAAGTGAGATTAATATTCTGCCTCTATTTTTAATGAAGTAATTTTGAATGCAGAATACAGGATGAGTAGCTAAGAAGATGAGGAGTCATTCCACGTAACATTGCCAAAGATTGACATGCAACGCATTCCCATCAAAAGAGTTGGATCCTTTCTTCTTAAAATGCTGACAGATTTTATGTTTGAAATCCCAGGTCCTGTAGAAAGGGTTTGAGAGGAGGTGGGATTTTGTGCTTTAAAAGATGTCAGACTAAGCCATCTAAAGAAAAACAAGGGCCAATAATACCTGTCCATAAAAAGGACAGTAATATTCAAGAGCTATGAAAAAGTCTTGGAGGAGATAATTAGAAACGAACAGGGAAAAGGGAGAAAAATGCAGCATGTGTTCACTAAAGCTATTGTTCATAAGCAACTTCTATTTTATTAAGATATCAGTTTGACCAGAGAGGGGCTGTTTTAAGCCAAAATATGCTCAGCCCTTTGGATCTGGTCTAACATGCACAAAATGTATAAAATTCATTGTCAAATGCAAAAAGGTCTGGAACATTTGAGGACTGACATAACTGAAACGAAACAGAAAATTAAATCAGAGATCATTCGCTTAGCATTTGATAAGAATATTTCCTATAAAATCATGCTCATGAATCCAAACAGACCAAGAAGGAGGAAGCTCCAGAGAATGATGAATGCACCAGTGATGTATCACTGTGAAAGGACAAACATGACATACCAGACTACGTTTCCCACAGAAATAGGAAAGTACAAAACACTGTTATGCTCTTTGTTACGGATATAAAACACCTGAACCATGAGTAAGTTAACCCAAAACAAAACATGGCTGCAAACCTCTTGGACCACCAGGTCTATAATCAGAAAATCTGTAGGACAGAGGGATTCACTAGGCCTACTGAGATGAAATGGTTTCTGCCTATCCTGATGAAGCAGAACCACCAGGGAAGTAGGAAACTCATTTAAGCTAGAGAACAGCATCACCCAACAAGCTTTAGGAGACCATCAATTAATTATGACAACAAACCTGAAAAAGGGCAAAACACAAGGAAAGTGATATCCTGGAGTAGGTATTTATCAAAAGCACTCCGGACAAGAAATCACAGCAGTATTGTTCAGAAAAGAGAGAAATGACATGAATGCCCATGGCAGAAAAAAATGGGTCTCTCTGTCTAGGTGCTCTTTTAGGGTGCACACTCCAGATCGGAATAAGAGGCCGTGCACTTTTGTACTAAGAACAGCCAGCATAGTTGTGAAAGGTTCTCTGAACGAATCCAAGTTTTATAGGTTAATTTTGATTTGGGAGTTGGGTCAATCTTCTGTTCAGAGTTGTTTTTCTTCTCTTCTCCATTTTAAATATGATTCACTTATTGCTAACATGTGCTGTGTCTGAGTAGCAGGAGGAAACAGTTCTGCCTCTGAAGCACAAGATAAAAAAAAAAATACAGCTGGCTTGTGTATACACTTGAAAAAAAAATGCTCTTGCTGTTTTTACTCCTTTAGAAGTGTTGGGCAGCTTGTACTTTTAATGCCATATCATTCTTTGAAGGCAGATTCTGATATCTGTGCCAGGAGAAGAAATAACTTTCATCTTTTAAAAGAATTAGTTGCTGGTGTAAGAGGTTATTACAACATTTTTCTGTGAATCATGAGCTGGATAATAAAGCCAATAGTCTAACAAGACTTTGCATCCCACTATTGCCCTGGGACTCTGAAGAATGCACATTGAAAAACCCAAATGCAAATTATCTGTGACTGCACTCCACACAATTGCTATTGTGAAAAGAAAATAGCCAGTAAAATTCCAGAGAGAGATAGAAATGCTTATCAGAATAGCGAGAGTGATACACAAAAAGAAACAGACTGGATAGCACAATTTTTTTTTTCAATTTTGTTCTTTTAAATAACTGGATATGATCAAAAATATTTATATCACTTTATGTTCACAGCCTGCAAAGTCACAGTGGAGCTGTCTTGGGCCCTAGGAACTGTTAGAAGGTTTGCCTACTTATGCAAGCATCCAGCTACATAGAGTGTCTTATTCATTGCACAATCTCCCCTCTAGTCAAAAATTCTGAGATACACCAAGTTATTCAAATAACCTCCAGCAGAAGACAAAGTCCAGCTCAGGGCTGAAGCTGTGGCAAAATATATTTGTGAGGCACAAGGTCGATGGATTATTATTTCACATTTGGGAGGAAACATAACTAAGATGTAAGCATCAAGAAACCATCAAAATAATAATAAGTACCAAAGATGATATGTATCAAGCCTGATTTTTTTTTTTTTTTTTTTAAAGCAAATGTACAAACAACACTCACAACCTCACACCCCTACATTTTCTTTGTGTTCTCAACACACAGGCCTAGATACCGTTTGAATTCACCAGGAGCTCTCATCCTCTTTCCCAACACCCCCAAAAATTAACCTATGTTTGTGACGTTATCACAGGGGCCTAGAGTCCCGTAGTCCAAAATATTAAGAAGGTGACAAAACCCACCCAATCTGCCTTTCAAAAATATTCGGGCATGTGGCCACGGATATGCTGGAGGAGAATCCTGGATAGGAGTTGGAGGCAAAGTCAGCCCATCCTTCTCTCTTCTGATAACGAGTAGCTGTATCAAGAGTCAAACTACACTAAATTACTATATTTTTTCTTGGCAAAATGCTTTGCGTGTCAGCCATTAGAAACAAAATCACCTCAGTGAAAAAGAGGAGTATCAGCTGATCTTCCTCTGTGATTAAAAAAATGATTTTTTAATCTAAGTTCAACTTTGTCTTCTCCTTTCAAAATGACTTTTTAATGTTGATAGTATTTCCATCATTTCAGGCATTTTTTTCAGTCATTTTCTTTTCTTAAAGGGAAAATTATCAAATTACTAAATATCCTACCATACCATGGCAAACCTCTCTAAAAATTCTTGGCAATTAGTTGACAATTTTTAAAGTGCTGGAGCAGACTGTCACCCCAGAGAAGACATTGTCCCAGATTTGCAAGCCTTTTTTTTCTAATTTTTGCTCATAACAGTAACAATTCTATTTTAGGGGATTTGATAAAATCTCAAAAGAAATAAGTTTTTGAAGGGTAATGTGTAAGTTATGAAGCATTGATCTTTCTTCCCTTGTGTTTCTGCTCAGGTAGGCAAGTAGATGAGAAAACAGTGATTCCAACCCGAGGCACGCTTCATCTTGAGGAAAATGAAATCTGAAAAATGGAATTCTTCCTTATATGGAATTATGAATCCATGGCCAGCTCTCATAGTTTCATCCTCTCTCAAGCACCATTCTCACAACGGTGTAAAGTGCTGAGGCACAGCTACTCCTAAGGCAGAACATCACAAGTTTTGCTGACTGATATTTCCATCAATTCCCGCTCTGATACAGATGCCTCACTGAATAAAATTTTCATTTTGTCTAGAGCTATGGCAACCTGGCCAGCTGCCAGAAGGCAGCTTTGGTTGACAACTTGTAAGAGCGATTCTCAGGCAAAACAATTAGTGGTAACTGCTCTTTTCCAGGGAGGCAGACTTCTTGGCAAATTGCACCGCTAAGTCAGAGAATTCAGACGAGGAGAAATCCAGCCTGCTTTGCCCAAAGGAAGGAATGCAGGTTTTTATAGCGTGGAAGGAGGAATTCTTTTGGTTTCTCACTGTAGCTCCAAATAGCAAAGCTTCCTGTGGCAAGGCTCTGCCCCGGAGGGTGCTCCGTGGTGGCAGGATAGGCACCAGCAGGGCTATCCAGGGTGCCACAACACCAGCCCTGAAGCTTTCCTGGGCATGCATTAGCCCTGCAGTGACAGACTTGTTCCTTCCAGGCCCAGAGCTGCCCATCCAAGCACACCAGCTCAGCTCACTCAGCTGGGTGATGTATCCCTGCACTGTGCTGCGGGGAGGCACCCACAGGAGCCGGCAGGTTCCCACACAGCATCCTCTGCCAGAAAGGTCAAGTCCATCCTTCAGGGGGCTGTTTTTGGCTAGGAGCCCATCACAGTTCCCACCAGAGCGAGTGCTGCTGCAACAAGCTCTAAACCACCTTAGACTCCCACAAAGCCTTTCCAACATCCCCTCTCTCCCCTCAGCCCTTTCTGGCTCTCGGTCCTCCAGTGCTGCCAGGCAGCGCCAGCCACAACTAGGGAAACTGCTTTACTCATTACCAGCACAGTAGCAATTGCAGGTGAAACCCTTCCAAAGAATTTGCTTAAATCATGCCTGGAGAGTGGCTGAAATTGCTTGTGAATTGCTGAGCTTAAACTCAAGGCTTTCCTTACTTCCCTGTGCTTGATTGGCAAATTGATTTTTGTCTGACTTTCCCCTCCTCTCATGTCCCCTCCACATAAATCAGCAATTTCCAGCTTTTTCCATGAACGAGCACTGAGAGGCAGTGCCCATTTGTAAGCACCTCGCTGCTCTACATGTAATTCACTGGCCTTGCTGAAGGCACCCGTGTGTTACATTTTTAAAAATCTGATTGTTGCCTTTTTAAATATTTCAAACCTACAGTCTTTTTGTTGGTATCTTTTACTAGATACCAACCTAGAAACAGCTTACAAGTGCAGCCCAAACTTACAGGCCAATTTAAACAAGCTGGAAGGCAAAACAATTGAGAGGATTCTGTCCCCAGGGAGTTTGCAGCACAATTTATATACAAACAGTGTTGGCTTATTTCGAGCTAGGAGTCAGAAATCTAATGCTGTTTAATAGGACCTGCCTGCGCAGAGAAATTTTTTGTCCATTCAGATTGTCCTTTTTAAACAAGAGGGATTTTTATCTCCCTTCCTATATTTTTTAATGATTTTCATAATTTTGCTCCTATAACACCCAATAACAGCTAACAATATTATTTGCTCTCCATTTGTTTTTGCTTCCTGCTGCTGAATGAACAACCCGCGTTTATGGATTAGCAGCAGTTGTAAAGTGCCCTGACTTTCTCTCCCATTTCAAAGTTATGGGTGAGAAGCACGTTATATCGGTTGCTCTGGCATTTTTGGAGTAGCTCAGGCATTCACAGTGCAAACCACTGTTATTCATACTGTTATAATTCCTCTGCAGTTAAGTCATTACTAGCAATCAGAGCAGGCTTGTAGTACAATTCCTTATTTGGGAATGTCATGTGAGATGCCCAGAGCAATATGAAAAAAATAAAGGCCAACTTGTCTGGCTGTGGAGGGATTTATAGCAGGCCCACTGGCAGAGATCTGCTGGGAAGTATTAAGAGCTCCTGCTTAGCTGATCATATAAACACCCAAGCCAGCAGGTGCACTACATTTGTACACTATCTTTTTCCTTCAGGTGCAGTATTAAAAATCCTGTCATCACAGCATGTTTATAGAAACGTGAATTATAGTGGCCTTTTCCTGCAGATGGTTGGGCTGAAGTTTTTCTCTAGGTAAATGTGAAATTCATTTAAAATCACTTAAATATTTTTTGTTCTGCTCTTTAACAAATGGCAATATTGCTAAGAAAAATTCTACTTCAGACAACATGTTTCTTTTAGTAAGAAAGAAGCGTCTCTTGGAGCAGAAATATCTGATTAGTAGTTACTAAAGACAACATCTGAGGGTGTTTATTTCCAAACAGGTGCTCTCAAATCAGACTCCCTCCTTCCCAAAATATGGACATCTCACCCAAATGTGAAAATTTGGATAAGTCACTTTAAATTTGAATCAAACCTATAACTTATATCGTTTGCAAATATCCATACTATTTTAATGTGCAGAACATTTGATCAGATTAAAATATGATCTGCTTCATAATGGTCATACCCTAGGGAAAGCCAAGACTGAAGCTAATGAATGAAATTATTTATGGCTAAGGACACAGTAATAATTAAATTATTAGTAACAACTTACAACTTGCTATTTTACTCGAGAAAAATCCACCCACCCCATGATAATGCAACCATCTGCTTGGACAGTCAAAGAATTATAGTCAGGAAATGGATAAATTAATGTTTTAGATGTAATTTTAGCTTAGCTCTCCATCTCAAGTGCTCGAATACAGAGACTTTAATTGCACGATCACATTCTTTCCTGCTCTCCAGAGCAGCCCTATGTAATACATAACTATTTTCTTCTGTAATGCTTGATGAGTCATTACTGTAGAAGGAACTGAGTATGTTTGGGAGCATGGGTATTTAATGGAACTATAATCAAGTCAAGAAAATTCTCTCTTCCTGTAGTCTCCTTTTATGGAATTCAGAACAACAAAATAGAACAAAAGCTTAGGAGAGGGAGGAAGGATGATCCCAAAGGTACGGTGTCATCCTCACCCTTCAAGACTTGAATTCAATCTCAAACCCAGAATGTTCAGCCGCTGGTGCCCTGCTGTAACCTGAGTTAAGGCGCTTTAGGTGAAGTTTTGCAACATGGTTTCTTCCTTTTTGCTTTTGAACGAGTGGGAGTGTTGCTAAGAAAAGCCCTACTTCAGGAAATCATTACCCGTTACCAAACGAAGATTCTCTTTTTTTAACAGAAATAGCCTCACTTCGTGTGTATTTTCTGCTTCAAGTCGCCATCACCTCTCTTGCCTTCACCCTAGCTATTTCCTGAACCCCACTGACAGAAAATCAATCAGCAAGAGAGAAGAACACATTTCTATCAGTTTAGAGAGCAGAATCACCTGAACTCATCAAGGTGTGAGATGAATCCCAGTACCAGCCCAAGGGAAGTGGGGACATGATTTTCACGAAGCAGCAAGCTACCAGGTGGCCAAATTTGGTACCCTATTTCGCCTCTCTAAGCCTCGTACCAACCCCCGTGAGCATTCATTGCTTCGTGGGGATGTTCTGAGGGTAAACATGCCATGGGTTACAATGCACCTGCTACAAATACGAGAGCCCTGCATAGGCACTGGACAAACTGGTTTACTGCACTGGTGTGCCTTGTTCTACAGAGGGAGGTTTTGCACCTGAGTGTGTTAAACTCATCTTCTTGGTAAGTTTATTGTGAGATTGCCGGTGTTCTAGCTCCATGTTGTTTTCCATGAAGTTTCAGAAGATTTAGCATTTACAAGAAGCAAGAGGCTCGCACGTGTAGCGCTGCTCAGGGTTTAATTTTCAGAGATAAGCACCTCTTTCTAAAGAATTTGGTACAAAGAAAGACTGTCAAATCATGCATGTTGCTGTAGAGACCTCGTCACCTAGCATCACCTTAAGTATCTTTTCCCTCCTCCCCCAGAAAAAGTCACCCTGGCATTTAGCATTTGTGTTGCAGCAAAGCAGACACCCTCTTGTTCTCTAACCTCATATGTTATGCTGATTCTCTCATCTGTGATCTGCTCACCAGCTGCTCCTGGTGCAGGAGGGCCCCAAGGAGGAGGCCCAGGGTTCTGCAGCATGGCCATGGCAAGGGCTGCACCACAGCCTGGCCTTCCTCATATCCGGCGATGTCCCCCACACCAGTGCAGCTGGGAGTGCCCCCAGTGTGCTCCAGCACACGGGGTGTCACTTGCAGAGGGGAAAACCAGCTGAGATCTCAGCAAAGACTACAGGAAAGCAGACAGAAATAACCCAACACACTCCAGTGTGAGTCCCAGTGTCAGTGCCAGGTCGAGGAGTGAATTTGGTGACGGTGGAAGCCCTGCACATGGTGATTACTAGCTGCCAACAGGGCCCTGTGTCTGCAAATGCTCAAGTTCTCCAGCCGAAGGGATTTAAAATGCATGGAGGAATTGAGTGGGAGTACAGGGCTGGTGAGTGTTTAAGAGTTGGAGAAGCCTCTCTGTAAGAGCTGATCTTTCTTACCCAAGGCATTTGCTGGTGTGAGGACAGTGCTGTGTGACCCCAGCCTGTTCCTCCCTCACATGCCTCGTATGACAAGTCAGGCCAACAGGGTTTAGTGACCTGCTAGGCATGCTGGATCTTTAACCAGCTGTCACTAGATCACATCTGTATCTAAATCATATCTCGTTGTATCTAGATCACATCTGGTAGAAATTGTCAGACCTGATCTTTCCCTGGCAGAAAAGGACCTGGGGTGCTGGTTGACAGCAGCTGAACTGAGCCAGGTGTGTCTGGGTGGCCAAAGAGGCCAGTGGCATCCTGGTTTGGATCAGGAATAGTGTGGCCACCAGGAGCAGGGCAGCGATTGTCCCTCCGTGCTCAGCACTGGTGAGGCCACACCTCGAGTGCCGTGTTCGGTTTTGGGCCCCTCACTTCAAAAAAGGCATTGAGGTGCTGGAGCGAGTCCAGAGAAGGGAGCAGAGCTGGGGAAGGGTCTGGAGCACAAGTCCGATGAGAAGCAGCTGAGGAGGCTGGGGGCATTCAGCCCAGAGAAAAGAAGGCTCAGGCCTGGAAGTGTTCCAAAACAGTGTGGATGTGGCACTTGGGGACATGGCTTAGTGGTGGACTTGGCTGTGTAAGGCTTACAATTGGACTCAATGATCTTAAAGGTTTTTTCCAACATAAACGAGTCCATGATTCTGTATTACTGGCAAGAGACTAGAAGATGAAGTATCTGTAAGAGGAGAAGGAGGATTTTAAGGGATATAATGACAGAATCTGCACAGAAAGGGTGTATTTTGCAAGGCTGGAAAGAACTGAATTCATGTTGGCCTAGAAGATAAAGGAAGAATTGAGCATGGCTTTCCTCACAGCAGCAGAATAAGACTGGAAAGGTTCCCTTCAGGGTAAAAAAGACCAAAATTTTTATCGTCTCTAAGACAAAATGATCACTGTTTGAGTCCAGCCAACAGGAGTGATTCCTAGGCCTTTTTCTTGGGAGGCAAGGACTCAGACTGGATGAACCAGGGACAGTGCCTTTTCTGCTACTCAGTGACTAGAACTGCATTCCTTTGGTGGACTATTTTGTTAATGGTGCTGGTTCAGGGGAGTTTTTCTCTAATTTTCCAATAACTTTCAATCATCATCACCTCACCCTGTGCCTGAAGCATGTACTATGCAAGTCCTAAGTAGTAGATTACAGAAATTTCTCAATTTGAAAGGGATTTTTTCCTTACATTCAATATATCAAAATTATGTCATGAAGTGACAAGTGCTAACATTTTGCCCACGTACAACTTTTAAGCATTTAAAAAGAACATTTTACGCTTTAGCAGAAGCTCCGATTTTACTTAGGTAAAGCAAAGTAATGAGGTCAAAATAAAATGAAAAGAAAAAAGCCAAAAAACCCTAAAAAATAAAGGATATCAAAACTATTTTTAGTCTGAAAAACCTTGTTTTCTCCCCATAGATGAAATGTGCAAAATTAATTCTGTGAATTGGGATGTCAAGCGCTTTGCTCCAGAGTGGCTTTACTGGCACTCGTGGAGAGATTTACAAATGCACAGCCTCTTCTGCTCTGCTTGCTGTGCTATCATTACCAATTAGCAGTTGTGAGGAGTCCAGCAACCTTCCAGGCACGGAGCAAATGGGCAGTGGGGGAACAGCTGTACCCTGGAAGCTTCTCACAGTTCGCTGGGAGTTCAGCCTCCACAACTGTTGCAAGCTATGTTCTGTTTCACTGGGGCTAAACGGCAGGCTCCAGGCTTTCATTAGTTATTTTTCAGTTTAATGGTGAAAATATGAGACTGGTGGTGGTGGCTGAGTGAGGACGGAGTCTCTGCAAACTTCCCTTTGGCGCTCAGCTGAGCTTCCTCTCCCAACCCAAATGAGCCTCAGCGTTGCACAACTTGGGGTCTCCCGAGGAGAAATCACAGATCGTGCCAAACTGCAGACAGGATAATGGCAAGGTGGGGAAATACTAATTAGGTGTCAGATTGAGACCACCAGCCTTATTTAACTGTGGGGTCAAGCTGACTGAAACCTTGTCTCCAAATTAGATATAGACAAACTGTTTTGTGAGCAACATTTCTGATAAAGTCTCCTTTTTCTTCTGTTTACACACAGGAAGCAGACTAAAACTCTCGGAAATATGTTCTTAGTTGTTCTTTGAACCGATCTTTTTTGTGACCAGAGAGACATGAGTAAGGGCTAGACCGTCTGGTTTTCTTTGTCCTGTCAGCCCCCTAAAACATGATCAGATCCAAAAGTTAATTCGTGCCTTCTCTGCCTTTCTGGACTCAAAAAAAAAAAAGGTATTTGGAGAGCATTTGTATCCATCCAGACAGCACAGGGCATTTTGATCTCAACTCCTTGGCAGGAATAGATTGCACTACAAGCAAGCTGGGTTTACAGGCACACTCTGTACCAAATTTTACAGCCCAGGAAAAAGCCTGTCAAGGCCTGCCAGTTCCTGGTGGTGTCTTGGGCATAGCCCTGAAGGGTCCAGTGCTGTGGTCCTCCATTCTGACCACAGCCTTTGATCAAAAGGATTTAAAAGATCAAAAAATCTGTTCTGAGGGAGTTTGCTTCCACCAGTGACAGAACCTCTCCTGCAGCTACAGTGGGGATGAGTTTCTTGCTAAACCAAACACAACTACCTCATGTAACGTATCCATAAAGGCCTCGACAGAGATGACATCCAATTAGAAGCCCTAGATGCCCAAAAAAAGAAACATACTTCTTTGGGTAATGGGAGTGACAAGGGGACTGCACAGGGCCATAAAGCTGGAAAGCCAAACAAGAAGAATATTGTTTTCTTCTTCCCTCTCTTTTTTAAAGACTTTCTCTCAAGAGGACAGGAAACCAGTTTAATTCCAATGATATAATACTGCCTGAACTGGCTGTGGTTCAGCTCCTCGTAGTGACAGCACTGTAAAGCTATGCCTTTTTTTTGAGCTAAGCTTGTCTGACTTCAGCTTTCACTTCAAAGATGTTGACTGTTTAAAAGGGAAACAAACGATGTAAATTATATTTGACAAGTGCACTAATGCTCTAATTCTAAACTATAATAAATGAAAGAATCAGAGAAGGAACATTCATGTTAACCTCTGAGAACCAGGTAAAGGAAGACTTCTCTTTCATAAGGTATAAAACCTTCACACAAAAAAAGAAAAGAGACTGCACCTATTAGTAAATTTTGACACCACAAGGGCCTTAAAAGATCCCTTCCTTCCAGAAGAATGAACACATCCTTAAGCTATCTTTCTGTCATAAGTCCAAGTGCTACTCAATTCAAAATTTAAAAAGTTACCAAACAGTCTTAGAGTATGTGTGCCTGGCATTTGAGAAATGGGACGAATCTCATAACAGACAAAAGTAATTGCTTTCCTCATGAAATTGCCACACGAGGAAAACTTAAGGTTATTTTGCAGATCATTTGAACAAATGAATTTTCATTCAGACACAATTATTGCTTTCTCCCAACACAGGGAATAAACAGAGATGGTTTGCTTCGCTTTGCTGTGTGGAGTTACAAGGTCTCTCCGTTTTGATGGGTTTCCCTTGACTTAAGTTCTTTTCAATTTCAAACAGTCACTGTAAATTGCATCTATGAACGGGAACCATTTTACAAGCACCAAATGGTAAGGAAACGGAGTTTTTCTTTTTCATCTAGTTATATGTTTCCCCCCTATTTGTCAGTACATGTCGGAAAACTGTTACAGGAAAATGAGTAAAAGCTAGCTGGATAGCTCTCTCCTTCGATTTCCAGACAAATAAACTGTCCAAACTTAGAAGCCAAAATAAATTATAAAGTCCATGCCCATGGAGAAAGGTAAATTACGCTATGAGGCATCATTTCCAAAATACAGACATTACTGTTTTAATTTTATTCTATTTTCCACTCTGCTCAGTCACCTTTTCTTTAGTAGGATGATTCTGTTCCTCCAAAGAGGACGAAAAATTCCTCAGCTGACACCAAAACAAAGGTGTGGTATCTACTTGTCCTTTTAGAGTTGTAATTAAAAAAAAAAGTCTTTCAGTTCATGGGTTTAGAATTGCAAACAGGTTACGAAATGTGCTTTGCTCTCTGCTAAGGTAATTCATGTCAGATTCAACACTGAAAAGCACACATAAAAATAAGAGAGATCTCTGATTTATTCTTGTGTTTGCAGCCTGTAGAGGAGCAATATTATTCCCCAGACTATGTCCCTTGCTTTCTAGAACAGCTGTACTCATGAACACAAAACCAGAGGAACTAGTTAGAATTTCTTCCCCAGATAAAAAACAAACCAGAGAAAAATCGTGTAAATTTGTGCCTTTTTATTTCTTTCACCTTTTAGTTGAAAAATGGAAAAACGTTATGAACCTCTAGTTTTGTCACTAGTATTTTTCTATGGTGAACAAGTGGAAGCTTTCTGTGAGTGCTCACTGAATGAGAAATGGGGAAAAAATTGTCATCAGTCATCTGAAAATTTATTGCCAGCTATTTAGCAACTCTCACCACGGCACAAGCATCCTCTTTGCTTTAGAAACTCCCTCCTGACAGACTGGTAACTCAGCATCTCTTTAATTGTTCTACATCCTCCCAGCTACTGTACACCATATTTTACATTGCTTAGGTTCACCAGCTTTCCATGCACCACTTCCCCGAGTCAGTGCAGAAAGATTCTTGGGGCTGGTCTCAGGACAGTGGCATTTAGGGGAATCTCAGTTATGCAGGGCATTCACAAATGTATGTAGTGCCACTGACTGCCTGCCACAAAGGGCCTATTTTTTAAACTGTCAAAGAAACACTTGTGGCATTGCGGAAACCAGAGAAAAGCTGTCAATTCTATTATTAAATTGACATTCCACACATGCTACTTTGAGATGATAGTCCATAATAAAGTTGCCCTATTTCTTTGCCCTCTATTCATGTCACTACCTAAAGTTTTCTCTTGCATCTTCCTCAGACACTGAGTGATAGAGCATCAGACGTGTGAGCTCAACAAGAGGTCATCATTGTGGCGCAGTGACAGATGTTTACAACACCTGAAAAAAAGAGAGGGGACGAAGGTCCTAAAGCACCCCCGGTACTCCAGGCTATTACAATGCACGGAGCAAGGACAGTGACATCTCCCAGGGTATTGTCAATCAAGGAGTAGTGAAACAAAGAGAGACAACGGGGATCATTGTAATCCCACTGGAGGGAAGAGGGGGAAAAAAAAGCATAACAAGGCTTTGTCCTGGTCTTCAGAACACAGACCCATCTGTGTGTTTCTCTAGCTGCTGCAAGCTAATAGGATAACACGAGTTGATTTGACCCTAATGGGAATTGATACAAATTGGATGCTAATTCCATTGTGTCCAGATCTCCAGTGAGGCCACGAGGCCTTCCCAAAGAGAAAGGAGTTCCCACTTTCCCTGCTTGTTTGTTTTTCGACTTGTCTAAAAAGATATAGGTTGCAGGAGCCTGGGCTTCCCAGGTAAGCTGTCCCACCATGCTTCCTGCTGGGGAGCTTCTGTGAAGATGAGAAGACAACAGAATCTCTCACCCTCAGGGGTGTCTGATTTAGTAAGGGCCTGTGATTGACAGCTGTTAAGAGGAATGACAAGATATTTTACATCTGTTTAGTGTCCTGACTGTCACCCATTCCTTCCCACACTGGCTATTGTCATTCTTCCTATATCCAGGAATCCTACTGCTGCCAATGCAAATGTCAGACCACTGTGGAGCTATAGTGCCACGCAGCATACATTACTCAAGAAAGGAGAAGTGGATCAGGGTCATTGCATAGGGGAATGCAACGAGTCCAAAGTATGTTCATTATCCCAGACCTAACATTTTGGACCAATAATTGGACCACCATCTACTCAGTTGTGCATGTGAAATCAGAGAATAAATTGAACACACATGGAGCTTTCTCTATGGTTTTTTAAATTTTCCTCGCAATTTATTTATTATTTACTCTGCAGCAAACCTTAATCCTTCCTCCAGTGATGATGAATGAATAGTGCAGCACATCCGCAGTGCTTAGCATGCACGGAAAACTCATATTTCTCCATTCCTATAGCATTCACGGGAGCTTTGGATTTCCATGGGGCTTTTATTCACATCGAATTTGGTAACTGTTAAGCAGTATTTTTTGTATCCTGACAGAAACAGCATATAAAGTATGGTATAAAGAAAACCATACACTTATTTTGGAGAAACCAGGTAATTTTATCACGACTTGAAATACCAGTCACAACAGACAAAACCGAAGTACATCCTGCAAGGATGTCTTGTCCAATTAATGAGGACAATGGTTTTTGCTCTAAATCTGGGCCAACAAACGCAAATAAAGAAAAGGAATAAAGCTCACAATGCAAAACCATAAATGACCTGCCTGATGAAGGCTATCCAAACTAGAAGATATGTATAACTGATTAAAATAAACAACAATTATACTGAATTCGTTCTAACTTCGTCACTCTTCAACCGACTCCAAGTCGAAATACTGTGTAAATTATGAGTTCTGCATCATGCCTGGAATGTTAACAAACCTGGGTCCTGGAGCAGTGGTGGCAAGTGAACTACAGAGTGAAGGATTCTTCCCAGGATTTTAGTCAGCTTCAAAAGTATCATCATCCTTCAGCTAGAAACATCTCAAGCTATTTTAAGCAAATCTAAATTCAGCCCATGAGTTTTTCCCCAGGAAGGGCAAACCACAGAGCACCTGTGTGCTACATTCTTGATGCAAAATTCTAAAGCACGAGGAATACAGAACTTGTGAATTGTCCTTGCACTGCAGGCATCATCAAATCTCCAGCTAGAAATGGTCTGGATAACACCTCCAAGATCTTAGTGGTGGCCTTTTCAACCCAAGGAGTCACATCAATATTGTTTATTTCAGGAGTTAACAACTCAATTGCTCGGAACAAAGCCTCTGGGATCCTGCTTTTATGTTAGTCTATTATGGAAGACTAACATGGACTAATCAAATGAGATATGGCCTTGTTTCTGAAAGAGTGTACCTGGCAACAAAAAGGGATGTAACAGTCCTTTGAGCATAGCTGAAATACAGCATCTTCAAAGGAGAAACTCAATTCAAGTGATGAACCCTGTGGATCAAATGTTATGTATCTACCAGTCAGCAGAGAAAGAGACTTTACTACTCATTTCTATCTCTCATTCTTTCTGAGTGATATTCTTCATGAAGGAAAGAAAAATATAGAAGTTTCCACTCTTTCTTTTTCCTGTGGCTTGTTCTCCCAAAACCTAAGAGCTTTTCTCTCTTACCCTTTGCCACTGGAAGACGGTAAAAACAAAGCCCTTGAGCACAGGTGCAGTGGACACTCAACAGGTCACTTGGTCCACACGTCATTGACAGAACTGCTACTGAAGACCCATTTCTTACAGGTTACTAAAAAACTGTTATTCAGGCTTTAATTGCTGGTTGGAACTCCATTCAATGATTAAATCTGAAATAATCAAATATTTGATGCCAAAAATTCCATGTAACTCCTGCCTGACCTGCAGCCTAGTCAAATCTCAGCATAAACAGTGCTGTGCAGCCTAAAAATTCTATTATATTCTCATTGCCGCACATCCTAAATAAACTGAAGGCGAAGAGGAGTCCTTCTAAATATACTTATAAAACATAATGATAGTTAGAGAAGGCAGGGTTTGCATTTTGTTCTCTAACCCCTGAGGTCCACAGAGAAAACTTTGGCCCTGGATTTATTTCTCCAGCAGGCAGCTTTATTTTTCCCATAGAACATCACTGTTGGCGTAACAGAAGAACAGGAGGCTGGCAAAATAGCATGAAACAAACAGCCCAGATCTTTTCCAAGCTGTTCCTGCTCCCACTACCTAACTAAGAGTTTAATAAAACGTGCTACCAAGATGCAAACATCTTGCATGCATCCAAGCATTTTCTTTATTAACTTAAGTGATAAACCTGCCCATTCAATGCACATGTTCAAATACAAGCAATCTCGAGCGTCTGAGCCAAAATCTAATATAAAAAGACAAAGTGATTTTCAGACAATGATAATAACATTCAACATACTCTTTCCCCAGTTCAAAAATAAGAAGATGGAGCAAGATTCCTACAATCTGCTGGCTCACAAGAGAGAAGAAACTATTGCATGGATTTGAACTCTAGTGTGTTGCCTTTAAGCATTTGGTGGTACTCACTACTGCTTAAGAAGATATTTAGAATTCCAACATGAAAGGTCTGTTTCATATTTTAAGCCCAATAAATCTCGATCACAGCTCTCAATTGAGACAGCAGTCTGGCAAAACTACATGGACAGCAGACACTTTACTGTGGCTCTTTCTCCCCAAACAGCCTCTCCCTCCCCCACCTCTCTCAAATTGAAGTTTATTGTTGCCAGAAAAAACAAGAAACAGCATATCTGAAATTTAATCTTCCTTAAATTTGCAGAGCAAGCCTACAGAGAAGATTAACCATATAAGCAGGGCATACTTTCCTATTCCTCTTGGGATATGCGTCATGCTTTCCCCCCCACCCAGTGTTTTCTGGTTTTATTGATCATCAAGTTTCACCCCTCAGCCAGGCCAATCTTAGCAAAGTTAGCACTGTTTTGTGCGGTGGGATTTTTTGTCCTCCTTTTTAATACACTTTTGCTGTGAAAATAAAATTTGTTTGATGCAGATGCTGCTGGGGAGATATTGTTGAGAGATGAATACACTGGGAGCAAAGAGCAACTTCTTTGATGCCTAATTAAAACACACTAATTACAGTGCAATCACCAAAGGTGTTACGAAGCACACCTTTTCAATATACTCCAGAAATTTATCTAACTACAGCTTTCAACTGGTCCAAAAGCAGATAGATTTTCTGTCCCTCTCCTTGCCCACCAGGGCTCATCTGACAAGGTTACTGCTATGAATAGCTGAAGGGTAGCTGGGTTATACAGGGGTTTTGACTGGTATCAACCTTTTTTAAGACCAAAGCCTGCTCAGGCACGATCTGGAGCCTGATGAAGCTTGTGAAAACCCTCAGGTAGACTCACAGGGTTTTAGGGAATAGGTAGATCTATGGAGTTGATTCAATGTTATTAATGGAGCACTTGATGCTCTTTATGGGGATTATCACTTACAGCTTAAACAGAGAGGGTGTGAGAATATCCTGTGAGGTATTGAGGTTCCCTTGATCTCACTGGAGGGGTGTTCCTCAAGAGAGCTACCAGTGCAAGTACAATCAAAATGTGACAGCAGAGTTTGCCAGCAGATTGATGACGTTCTTTCATTTCTAACAACAGAAAGTTAGCATTTAGTTAGGCAGGGAAAATACAAAGGCTGGGACATATAAAATGTAAGTGCAAATGAGTTTGCTCACAGACAAAGTTTGGAACACAGCTGAAGCCAGACTGAATACCTGGTATTGTTGCTGTTCATAGAGTCACTGCTGCTTAAGTGAGAAAGCACAGCAGTGAACAGCTCATCACAGGCTAACACAGGATACAGGTTTACATCACCTAATTCCTAAACCAACCCTTTACCTTTCCTGAGACCATTTCTCTACACAAGTCCTGGTTTCAATGCCCTCAGAAATGAATTATCTATCAGAGAATAAGTTATTGCTACAACGAGGGCCTAAACTAAAAGCAGTGACATCTTGTGTAAGCATGTGTAGGGCCAAACAATTTTAATTTTGGCAGAAAAAAAATTGCACACTAACTACCACTTTAATTTTTGGCTCTGCTTTACCATACTCATATGGCATATGTGAGAGCACTTGTGAGTCCAAAAGAACAGGAAGAAAAGAAAACCTAAATCCAAGTAAGTTTCATCCAGTCTGTGTTTCGAACTTCCTGCAGATCTGGATGCAGAACTTCAGTTTTACTTGCATGACTGATTTAACAGTATGTGAGGAGAAACTCATGCTATCCCATGATTTTGGCAATTTCATAAGGAGAGCTATTTGTGCTTGGAGAATAATCACAGAGGCCAGTCAGAAAGGCTGTTCTGAATGTCAAGGGAAGGCCCCTATTCTGGAAAAGGGCCCGTTCATAGCAGCTCTTTAGTTTGTGCTTATTTCACACTGAAGCCAACGCGCTGAAGAGCAGATCCCACAGCGAAGGAGATCTGGGCACAGGGCTTCACCCAGAAATGATACCTGGGACATTAATACAGACGCAAAAGTGGGAATGCTCACAAGTATTTTGAAGTAAAAGGAACTAGGTGATACCAAGATCTTGGGCCCTACACAGCTCCATCTGGACCATTCCAGTGTCGTGACGGGCTGTGCAGAAAGTTCAGCTCACCATCTGAAGGTTAATTTTGTAACACACGAGGAAGTTACACATAGGAGTAACTCTGTACGCAGAGTGTGAAGAAGTGGTCTGCTTTCCACCTGGCCTGATTTGTCATGTTCTTCAAGTATCCTGGAAAGAGATACTTGGAAGGAGGTGCAGAGAGGATTCATTACATATGAATTGGGTAAAAACCCAAACCAGATTGCCATTATCATCTTTCTTCCAGCTGATGACTGAAAGAACCCTTCCAGCTTGTTTTGGGTTGTGGTTTTTGGTTCTGATTTGTTTTTACTCGAATACGTTGTCCTCAAGGTTTTAGTACCACACACAAGAATTTCCAGCTCTTTCATTTTATGGCAAATATCACTACAATCTAAGGGAAGTGTAATATCTGCTCCGTTCACTGTCTCTACTCCATCCCTGTCCTAACTTGATGCAATTTCACATTAAAAGCAATGCAAGACCACATTTCATGCAGAATCTTTCTTCTTCCAGGAGAATTAGTTTAATCACGTAATGTTAGTGGGATTTTCCTTTTCCTTTAAAGGCAGAAGAGAATGAAGGAAGAATATGAAAATAATAGGTTTTTTTAATGAATAGTTGTCATGGAAATACTCTATCACCTACAGGCTGTGGTTTGCAAAACAATTTTTCTTTTAAACTATATAATAAAAAGAAGGGGGCACTCCTCATAGCAGAATTAAAGAACCCCAAAGAAATTTTATTTTTGACCAGCAGCATTCAGAAGTCACTCAAATTACATTCTTTATCAAGCTATTACAGTATCGCAGGCCAGATTAAAGTGAATTTTCTAAGTCCTAGTTCTCCTTAGATCTAAATCTGTCTTTAGATGACCTTCCTGATTTAATCCAGATCATGAGCATGCTCAACACTGTTTTATATATATTTGGTAGAAGCCAGTGAAATGGAATGTAGTATCAGAGCTGCCCTTATTTGTAATTTGTCTGGGAGGTGTTCCTATAGATGATAAGCACAGCTCTCCTTTTTTTTTTTTTTTGTTATGCTTTTATGAAAAGCTCATCTAAATTATTGATATCCTGAATAGGTGTTCCATTATAAAGGACATGGTGTTTTTGCTATTGTAATATTGTGGATTTTTTTCTGCAAAAGGTATTAAGTTTTTGAACTTAAAACTACTAAGAGCGGAAAAAAAGAGAAAACTCAAAGAATTAAAAATAAAGAGAAACAGCTCTTTCTCTGGGATATTTTTCTCTTTTTCTACTAGAACCATTCTATATTTAGATGCTATTGGTCAAAACACAGTCTTTGTTTCTAGAACCTCACATCGCTTTAATTTTAAGTGCCTTGTCTTCTATATCTGAGAGTCAAATAAGCAAGACTCAGCGAAATACAATATTTAGACATGACAAAACATACTGTTATGCTATTGTATTGTTTCCACTGAGAGTTTTGCTAGGCTCACTTCCAGTATCTAGACCTTGCAGGTAGAAAGTTGCTCAGAAAAAAAATGTTTCTTTGTATCTCTTAATTCAGCCTTCACATTCATGACTCTGTGGCAACAAAGTGGGGATTTCAAAAGGTATGGAAGAGACAGGACTTAAAAAAAGGTGTGGATCAAATAAAAGCAGCATCCTGCATGCGATGCCCTTAAAGTTCTGTCTTTTAGAAATACAGTGTTTACAGATTAGTTACTGGTATTGTTGTTTTTCCCACAACTTGACTTTACAGAATTAAGCTTTCCCAAAGGAAGACCGAGGATGATCCACAAGATCCACAAAACCCACAGATCCACAAGAAGGTGCTGAAAAGTTTTGTACCAAGAACAACCCAAGTTAGAAATGGCCATGGCCACAAAGAGAAAGAGAGGACTTAGCAGAGCAGTTTAATGCTTAAAGCTCACTGATGCATTCAAACATATGATCATAACTATTTTCCCCAGACTGGACACCATTTTCTATCATTATAATAATTGGGTGTCTTTGTGTTGGACGAAGCGAATACTTCTGTTTAAGCTTCTGTTTAATGATTGTTGTAAGTGCAATTCTCAGCCAGCAGACCACAGCACTAAGGCTAATGTTTGCTGAGCACTGTATTTGAACTCTGTTAGGAACTATTTGGGCAAGAGTTTTTAACACACAGTTTAGCCCGGGTAATTTTCAGAAAAGCAGTTCATGACCTTGTTGACCATGAAAGGCAGAGTAAAATTTTCCTACGAAGACCAATTCTGCAACCAGAGGGCTCAGCATCCTGTTGATTCTGAGTGCCCAGGATCCCCTTGGTATGTCTTATAGGAAAAGATTGATGGTGTCCACCCGGGAAACCCAAGAAAAGAGATATTCCTAATATAATTTCCTATATTGTGTTCAGCTCAGATACGAAGTATATCCATGACAGACAGATGACCAAATATAAGAATAAATGTCTCAACCCACACTGATATATATAATATTTCCACTTACATCCAATGCTGACGTAAATTGGAATAAGGTTATAGCTTCAATCCATTGTTCGTGAGGAAGAATAAGGCGCACATTGTACAAGAGAAAAACAAGAGTATTACTGATGGCAGGAGTTCTCTGACCCAACCTTCAGATTTGAACATCCAGCCTACCTTGACACTATAAACACACTTGGAGCAGGCAGCAGCTGTGTCTAAATAACTGCAATTTGCTACAACACTGGAAGATAGAAAAGATGAAAAGCTCTTCAGAAAACATCCCTAGTACTATGTCATTAAAATTGTTTATCAGTTAGTGAGTCAAGAAATTAGAGCACTAAAAAGATTGCTGTGGTGGAGGACTAGAGAACCTAAGTCTATTACTGAAACCCGGGAAGGAACCAGAAAACAGACATTTTCCTTTCAGCATGTGACCTTGTTTTCTCTCTCTCCTTTCAACTCGCAATTTACTTCCTAGCTGAAGAATCATTTTCTTTCTCAGCAGATCTATAACCTTGTCCCAGTGTCTGCCCTCATTCTTTGCCTCCTTACATACCTGTTTCATTTTTTTTGTCTTCGGCTTCTATCTGCTACTTGCTGTGCAACACACCAAGGTGGGTTTGGTCCAAAGTGAGGGATGGAACAAGCCCGTTCGCTAAGAGTGCTCATGGCAGAGCCAAGAAGTCCTTTGTTAACTTTCTATACTCAGTGCAATAGTGCAGGTAGTCACATTTTTTCAACCAAAGCACTTTTCTGCAAAGGAAGGGAAAGGCCTCTCCTGAAATGGATCCTTTTGGAGACACTGTGTTTTGTTCCAGTTTTTCCCTTTTGTGTATATGTAAAGGAGCCCAAAATACTTCAACTGTGTTTCTAAAAGGCAGGATTTTGTGGAAACATTCAAAATAATTGGAAAATAAAGCTGGGCTTCTGAGTGCTCAGCTATTCTAGTTGAACCTTTCTGCTGATATTTGCAAATAAAGCATTTCTTAAGTTTTTCTGTTGCATTTTTTTTACCATTGTTCTAATCAATCCCAATTCTAACAGCTATGCCTTTGGGCTGAGGAATCAAGGTACCTTCTGGAGACAGTGATCCTGAAAAGGCCTAATTGTCTCAGAGGCTGGTCAAAGATCTTTGCTTTCTCATAGATTCCTCCTTGCCTCAGCTTGCTGCTCCTCCAAAGCCAGCACTTCAGAGCAAGCATGCAGACAGCATACCAAAAGAGGCTTTCAGCAGCCTGCTCTTGAACTTGGTTACCACATAGATGGGAAGAAGACATACCGCTCTTTATTTTACACCACTGAGGGACTTGGGCCTCATTGTCTTGAAGAACCACTTCAGGTACCGAGAGCTGTTGAAATTATCCGAGGCTTTCTAGTTGCTAAAGTATTCCCTCCCATATGCTGAGAGTCCACTTTGAAAAACCTTGCTCATTCTTTCCTGCATCTGGCATAGATTTCCAGGGGGGTGGGGCAGGCTCTGCGGTCGGCATGAGACGAGCCCGGCTTCGCAGCTGCTGTTTCCTTCCTCTGACAACGCAAAAAATATCTTCAAGGAGGGAATCCCATTTAACATGCAAGTGGTGATACCAAAGATGCTTCAGCTTCTCATCCTCTCTGTGACAGGGTCCTGAAGCAAACAGTGCAGCTAATATTAACCCATAGGCTGCCCTCCTCCCATCTTTCACCCCTCTTCTTAACTTCTGTCGGGACTGAGCTCAACGTAAACACCATAAAATTAAAATATAGTTTAGAGATTTATAGTGAACAATTTTCTTTGGTGAGCTTCATCCCCTTTCAGCTTTTTTTTTCCAGCCAACTTTGATTTTTACACATCCATTTACATTCAGCTGATATGTGCCAAGTAGAATTCCAGTCACAGACTATTTTTCCCTGCTTTTAAAAGTATTTCTGCATCCTGGCAAAACTGGCTACATAGAATGTCTTGCAAGAGGGTAAAGAAATCATACAAGGGTCAGGGTATTGTCCATACATATAATGGAAACACTGAATGTTATGGTCCAAACAGAAGGGACAGAGGCACTACAGATGTTAAAGTTTAATCAGTCTCTTAGAGAGCTTATGTAGCTAAAATTTAAACCCAGCTAGAAGATACCTAGCTGTAGCAGACCTTAGCCTTGTTATGTTCTGTATGGAGAGGGATTTGCTTATTTAATTAGAATATAAACAAGATGCAGGTTGCATCTAGCTGCAAGTGGGCAAGCATTTTTAGAAACATCAACCACAGCCATATTAGGCCCAAAGAAGGGGTTCTTTTTCCCTCTACCTTCCCCTAGCTCTTCAACAGTGACATTATTGGGTGATAACAAGTCACCACTCTTTAGGGCATCTGTGGAAACTGCTGGTGTGGGGTCTCTCTCTCTCTGTAGGCAGAGAGGTAGCCATGGATCAATAACATTATTTACCAGGACCCTCTGTGTTTTAGAGTTGGAAGGAACCCACAAGGATCATCAAGTCCAACTCGTAAATGGCCCATGCAGGGATTGAACCCCCACTCTTGGAGCTATTAACACCTTGCCCTAACCAGTTAAGCCAATCTCAGGGTCACACAATCACATCCCAGAGTAGGGTAAAGACAACTCATTTTTGATCCTCCTAAAAACTTCGCTGAGGTGCTGCTGACCTTAGCTAGAATATGCTAATGAAATTTATTATGAAAACGATGAGAAAATTAAGTGTATTCCATACACAGGCTAAGAGATGGCAGTGCAGTTTCTCCAGTCCATGCAGAGTGAGGATTATCCTGAGCTTAATGGAGAAAACTGATGGAATGGGTCAGGTTTAGCTGGGGAGTGTTGACTCCACTCAGCCAAACTTCAGCCTAGATCTCCCTGTCAAGATTATTCCCCCAGCCAAGACACTTCTCTGGGCATGTCAATGCAGCCACAGAGCAGCAGCTGATCTGGGCATTTCAGGAAGAGGCTTAGGACACACCCAGGGAGAAGCGAGATCACTGGGGCTAAGGGGATAAGTAGGGGTTGCAGAGCAGTGTCCTTGGCTCCTCTTTAACCCAATTTCTTCCCTGCCCATTCCTCTGCACAGCCCTGGGCAGAGAGGAAAGCATCAGCCACAGGCAGGTCTGACATCTGTCCCAGGACACAGCAGGGAGCAGTAGAGCTTTTCCTTCCTCGCACTCCCACAGCCCAGCTGGGCCCAGCTGGCCCTGCACACTCACAGGACTGGGAAAACAGATGAATTGCAGTCACTTAGACTACCTGAATTAAGCACTGAGGGTCTAAGTGCTTTAGAGGAGTTTTATCTTCAGAATGGTTTTCTCTGCCTGTTATTTCTCAGCAAGAACATTTTTGATCCAACTGCTAGTCCAACTTATTTTACATGGGGCTATAATTTTCAGTGCCTTTCTACCAGCATTTGTTATCTACCTAGATAGGAATGCTTGTTCATCCTTTTCAAACAATGCAGAAACTACACAAGCAAGTGGATTTTAGTCCAAATCCAAAAAGCTGGTACAAAAGATGCATAAATCTTAAGCTATTCCTATGCACTGAGCAGTCAACCTTCATTACATTTATTGGTTTTGTGTTATTTGCACCTGAGTTTTAGCCAGGAGAAGTGTTACCATGGTTGGCCCATTTTTAAGAGAGGAGTGACCATCTCCAGGAAAAAAAGAACTTTAAAAAAAATATTAATATAGCAATGATCAAACACATTCAGTGCAAGGAATTATTATCTGCCTGTGAATTGCTCAGCCTGGAGGGATCTCAGTGAGTCCCGGGCAACTGAAGATAAATGTATTAATTTCTTTGTTTGCCTCTACTGGAAACATTATCCATGGAAAATTTCTGCAAAGGTTTTCCCTTCTTGTCCCTTCCCAAGCTGAGTGTTCACAGTTGTATGGAATTTACCTCCTGCTATTGTGAACCTGGAGCACTTTGATTTAACATCTGCTAATTACCGTATGCGGTTTCCTTATACCTAAACAAAATTAAAATGCTATATCTCCCTTATTCTCAGTGATAGCGTGGTCAGCTCTCGTTCAATAGCAGACTTTAACTCAACACACAGCTGAAGCAAAAATGAATCTTCACGGAGTGAAATAAACGCATCAAGAGGAAGATTAAGGATGAGTGGGGTTCCGTGGCTTTGGTTTGTTGTTTTTTTCGATTGGTGATCGTTTGTTTCGATTGGTTGGGGTTTTTCTAAGATATTCAGGTATTGAAATCAAAAGTGAAAAACATATTCCTCCTTTTTATGCTCTTCTTCCTAACAAAAGTCAGACCATTTCAAGGGGGAGAAGAAGTAGTAAACAAAGAATATTTCTTGCTGATGGGTCAGCCACAGTTTTATGTAGGCTGAAAAGTAGATTGTAATCCTGTGAAACAGCAGCATGCTTTTGTTCCTCCCTCCCTGCCCCCATCCTGAAAACACACATGGCTTGACAAAATGCCACTAGAACGTGCTTGAAAACAGTGATCTCATTGTGAAGCCTGAAAACTTAGGGCTCAGTATAGCTGGATGATTGAGAAGCACAACATGCTCAACAGATGTAAAAACTGTATAATTCATGACTTTCTCAAGTGGGGAATGAGCTTCCACAGCCAGTTACTAAACCGCTGCAAGAGGTGTAAAATATCCAGCGATTTCCTACGCGAGTGCACCAACTATTTCAGATATGCACATACTACTTGTGAGTTTTGGCTAGTGGTCACTGGAGTTATTTCTCTCTGCTCTGTTCTGTGCTTGTTTTGGGGTATTTTAATAAGAGGGGAGAGACTTAGCGTTTTATCCTTCATTTTCCTATTAAATGGCAGGAAGGTGGGGGGAAGGGAACAAGCAAACAAACTCCAAGCAACTTAAGTCCAGAGAAAACTTAAAAGGAGATTGCAAACCTCGGACTTCCCACTTGTCTTAGTGAGCTGGCAGGAAAGCCAGTTTAATCCAACTGGGTTTGTTGTTCCCCTGGGTCTGCAATCCTGCATAGACCTCCCTGGCAGGCTCTGTAATTCTGGAAAGCTAAACTGAGGCTCACATGATCCCTTTTCATTTTTCTTTTTTCCAAAGACTTTCCATCCCATGCTTTCTTCTGAACCTCAGAACCCAAAGCAATTCACTTCTGAAACTTTTCTTAAAATTTCCATATTTTCTTCCTTTAAGCAGCTCTCTCTGCTACTGCACATAGTTTCTGCAGGGCCTCACAGGGGAAGGCTGCTGAAATTTCTTACTTCCAGATCCAGCAGGCAGCTGGAAGACATTTTATCTTTCCATACTACAGGTTAGAACTGTGTCAAGGCTGCTCTAAATCATGCCCAGAGGACTTCTTTCTCACTAAGGACTGTCATTCCCATCCTGGCTGCACCTTCTCCAGCTCCAGACATATTCCCCCAAATGGGAACAGCCATCCCCACCGTTGTAAAGCTATTTTGTTTTAATACTCTTAATAGAACCACGTGCCAGAAAAATAAATAAAATAAAATTAGTGCATGGGTACAATCCTGGGTGCCAGATTGCCAGCATCTGGTCAGAAAATAGGGAATTAGCCTGGTAAAGAGAAAAAAAAAAAAAAATCAACCTTGGCCCATCAACTGTGCCCCAATATATATAAGCTTTGGAACAGGATCTCTTCACAAGAATAACACAAATGAGACAGAATTATGGCATGTCCACCACCTCCCAGAGCTTTGAAGAAGTCTTCTCAAATTAACATGCCTCTTTAATTTAGACTGTAAAAAGACTTCTAGGCAGCTCCCCAGCCTTCACAGCTGTCGACAGGTAGAAGAGGATGGCACAGCAGATAGGAGCAGGAGAAGAGTGAACATTCCTTTTGGGAACACGCAGCCTCTGAAAGCAGAGGTTGATTTAGAGATTTCATTTGGCACCTGTCAGAGGTTATTGTGATGCTCATAATGGCTGTCCCCTAGCATTAGTGTATCATTGCTGCTATGCAATAGCTATTTGGGACAGTCTTTTCAGGCAAAATCTCACTTAAAAAGACTTGTAGCTTCCCCTGCCTCTTTACTGCTTTGGGTAAATATTTCTCATACTCACTGAATGCCCAAAGTGCATTATTATTTCTGGCCACATCTGAAGCCATCCACATGTAAAAAATCATAGGTAGTCCAGCTGTTACATATGGTTAAATTCTTTATTGAGATGGAATAAATCATCTCCCCTTCTCTCCTCTCTCTCTTTTTCTAAGGCTTCAGATTTGGCAGGTACCTACTGCTGAATGCTGAACTCATGCCTTGTCCCAGCTGAAGAATTTTCATTTCATATAACACAGGAATAGCATGTCAGGTGTAGTGAAAATTAACTATGCAATTAGTTTTCCTTTTTTGATTTGGACTTCACGGAAACAGAGCAATGCATGACCCCAAGGAGGTACTGGGTCACAGTAGACAAACGGCCTCACTGGCTGGCAAAGAAAATCTTTCTATACCTGTACCAGGAGGATGAGGGGTTTTCCCCCTCCTCCAATTCATCTTCCTGCTGCACTTAAAAACGCCTTTGCCTTCCTCATTTCAATCTCCTTCCTCCAACTCAAGAAACAGTCACACACATTCATGCACAGAATGAAAAACTACAAAATAAAAAAAAAAAAAATCACTGAAGATACTTATCTTTAAGTCAATATTACAGAACTATAAATATAGACAACCTCGCTGCCAACTTTGCAGGCATGAACATGCCACATTGCATTAAGTGGAGGTTTGGTGAAGTTGAAGTAGTAGGTAAAAAGGTCGCAGAGCCTTGGCTTTCCTGCAGACTTCACAAGTTAAACTACCTGGTCTGTCATTTGGAAAAATGTTGGCAAAAACTAAGTGCACATTTTGTCCCAAGTTTGAATTAGTATTTAAGTTAATTAAAAAAAAAAAAAAAATTAAAAATTTTATTTTTCATAAGATTTTTACCTGAATTCAGCATGTTAATGCATATTCTGTGTCTAATTCTTGTATTCCATGACCAGGAACACTCATCAGAAAACTGCTAATTTTAACAAAGGTTCTCAACTTTGTCAGCCGTACAATCCAATGACCTATATCCTAAAACCTCTGAGCTTAATAAACACATTTTTATTGTCACAAGTGACATGAAATACTAAGACTGTTTAAGTTGTAATTGTGTAAGAAAACTTGTACTATGTGCATATCGCCGTCCAAAATGATAAAAATTCTTCATGACTTTCCTGGTTCAGAAAGGACAAGAAACCCAGAAAGAAAAGACTTTAAAGCACAGCTTCATTTAGCTGGCAACCATAAAGTGTATTTTTGCCGTGCCTTGCTACTGAATAGTGACAACACATGCACCAATATGTGTCAAGTCCACTGCTGAGGAAGTAATTGTGACACTTTCTATGATTTCAGCACTTCTACAATTGAGATGGCTTTCACAGTCCAGTCACAGTTTTTCCACCTCAAAGAAGTTTGCTTGAAGTGTAAGACACACTAGGGAGATGTTTATTTTCATCATCAGGTTCATTCTGAGAAATCCCTTCGGCTGCAGTTTGGGCTAAACCCAGCTGCTCTGATGTCAATGGAGTTTCTTCACTCCTTCGTGGGCAATGCCATTGACTTCAGTGCAGCCAGACGTAATTTATGACTATTTCATTAAAAGAAAGACACACAAAGTTAGCCCTCTGCTGCACATCCAGAATTAAGAAAACAACCATTGCCAGAATTTGCTTATCATCAGTGTGATCTCTTGACTTTGTCTCAAGAGCAAGGCATATTTTTTAATGAAGTAAAAAAATATAGTGGTCGGTGTTATTGTGCATTTCAGTTTGTGTTCCCCCCTCTCCAGAAGAGCTGCAGTTAAAAATAAGAAGATAAATCAACCATCTCCATGGAAACCAGGAGGAAAACTCAGTGCTGAGGGACATATTTCACATGGATTGAATAAAGTAGCTCACGCTGGTGTTGGAGCTTCACACCGAGGCATTTTCTGACTGTGTCACCTGAGCACTGGCTCTCCCCTGTGACAACAGCAGGAGTTAAACCTCCCAGTACAGATGCTTCAAGTCACATCTGGAGGACTCTCTTCTCTCCTGAACAGGCAGGAAGGCAGGGTTGACACAGGAAGGAACACTAGGGGACCAAATCATACTCTGAGCATGCGATCTGACAGTTCTGCTGTGGTCTGAAAATTAGCAGCCTGTGAAATTATCCTGGAGTCACTCCACTGGGCTACTATCACTGGGTTACAGCCCAGACAGGCAGGACTACCAAAGTTATCAGGGTCTCTGTTGCAAAGAGGACAATGGAAGGGGTGATGTTTCCAGTCAGGGTCACTCATCCCCTCCTCAGCCATCTCAGTCCACACGAAAATCCACTAACTTCCAAGGAACCCTGCAAAACAACTTTACCTGCTGAAACTCTTGGTAAGAGGAAAACTGTAGGGAAACGAGGTAAATCATAAAACTGCTAGAAGAGATTTGTCTTCTTGCTGGTTACTTATGTTTGGGAATCTGGCGTAATCTGAAAGGCTTTGTCATTATTTATATTTTTCCTGTATTTATAATCATCTGCATAAGTATCTGGTGTTCGAGGACAGCCACTTTAAAAGCAAAACTAAACATTGGCTCAGACTCTATTCCCAAATATTCTAAATAACAAAGTCCTTCTGAAAGCATATTGTGACCTTGCTTGGCATTGCTGCAGCATGATTGCCCTCCATTCTCTCACAAGGAGAGGTGAAAGTTGGATACTTCAGTCAAAATAAGCAGCCGGGCTTGCTTACAGACCTAGTGAAAGTAAAGACTACTTAAAGACTTACTAAAGTAAACCCAAAATAATGAACTAACTTTGATTGTTAAATAAACATCTTTGAGATTGTTATTTTAACACATCTGGTAACATGAAATGACCTATTCTGAGTCGGTCAAGCATCCATGTACACGAGTCCCAAATCCTCATAAGCACAAAAGAAGCCACTTCACATTCTTATTTTCCTATTTGCCTTCTGGTTTGAGTAATTTTAACCAAAAAGTGTCACTGAACCCACAGCACTTTTTAAAGTAGGTGATTGAAGAGGCAACAAGCATAAAGGAGAAATGAACAGTAAATCCCTGTAGATTATGGATGAGGGAATAATTGCTGGGGTCTGCAAAATGCTTCCATTGTATGGGCAAACCCAAGAACAAATCAATAATCTTTATTCCTAGAACCATTCAAATTCACAGCACTTATTCACTGCACCGCACCCCTGAGGAATGTCACTGCTGGTGTCCAGGTCTGGCAAGAAGATAAGAGCTGCTATAAGGGAGCTCCTGCACTCAGGGGAACTCTTGTCTACTGAAAAAGTCATCCAAGAGCATCGCAGCATGATGGTGGCCTACTGGATGAAGAAAAAAGTAAAAACTCTCAAACCCTGTGTAGGTACCTAACCCAAATTTCCTGAAGTGCTTACATTGACTGCATATTAATAATTCTTCTGAACTGAGAGCAGCTTAGATATATGACTGTTTATGTTTGTCTCAAAATATTCTAGGGGTTACATTTATTGAAAGAAAGACGATTACAGAAATGGGTGTGTAAACCTTGGATGAATAAAAACTACAGAGTTCCCATTTGCCAAGAAACAACATATCAAATTATGGCAAATCAGATTATTGTGAGAAGGTCTTTGTGTACAGTAATACTACTTATTACACTATTGGTCTCACTCTAAGCTTCTCGTATATGTAATTTGGGGGCATTACAGAGCTATGAATTCCTCATATTATTTTTAGCTGCCAACAACTTCTGGCTTCCGTAGCTCTCAGCAATCAAAACTAATCCTCTAGTCAGAAAATCAGTTGGTAATATATCAACGTGATTCAAAAATGCTTTTGGGGATAATAGCTTCTAAAAATATGTATCAAAATATATATACACACAATGTATTCCCATCCCACATGAATCCTTAAACATGCATTCATTGATTAAAAAAATCCAAATATCAATTTCTCCATTTCCTTTGTATATATATATAATACATATATATATTATAAACAAAGGCAATATTTAACCTTCAATCTGCTGTAAATCTTGAGGTTACTTTTACAGAATATTAAAGTGATAGTAAATTCTTTACTTTATAATACCATAAAGCGAGCCTTTCTTCCCTGAAAAACCCTAAATTTCATGTGACCTTGTAAATCCTATATTAATTTGTTAGATTTGTGACCTGGAATAATACGAATAGTTTCCAGAAAAAAACCATTCTTCTGATGATTTGGTATAATGAGCTTTACTAGCCTCAAAACTCATTATGATCCTTTTTAGTGAATACTATTTCTATGCAACTAAGGAAGAACCTGTTGTCAAAATGCAAGTGTATACTATATCCTGAAGACTTCCAGACATTCTTTCCAGTATTAATAAATAGTCCCCCAAAAGTATTTGAATTAGTTATCCAAGCTAACTGCAAAAGTCTTTTTCACTTATGCAGTGGAGCTGACACACAGAAAAATTCTGCAATTCTTTCAGACGGGTGTCTGGTTTGCCAAAAAGCATCAAAATTTAGATCTAGACAAAGCAGTTTTTTGTCACTAATACCAGTGTGGTCTCTACTTACAGGCTGGGGAAAGATCAGCAATTTGTTCAAGATGCCACTATCAGACCCCTGAACCATCCTTCTGCCTGTGTGGTGACGGTGAATCAGGGAAGAAAAGGGAAGTAATTCTTTGAAGAACCTACTAAGGACTGGCTGCTAGTAAAATGAGGTGGTTCTATGAAGCAAGGCCTGTGAGTTGGACCAGATGCTTCAGCCCAGAAATCTCACCACTTACAAGGGAACCATTATCATTTAAATAAGAATATTTGGTCGTATTTTATTGATATTTTACACGTCCTTGAATAACAAGCAGTGTCACTCAACTGTATCAACAAAAACCCAGCAACCAGGAGCTAACCCAGTAAAGGCAGAACCGCCTCCTGCCTTTTGCTTCCTGCTCTGCAGTTACAATTTTCCGAATTCCCATCAAATCAGTCTAAAAAAGGCAGCTGGTCCTCTGTGATCCCAGGGAAAGTTAACGACTCGCTTTAAACTGTGGTAATTGATAAACATGCTTTTCATTTAAAGGAAAGCAAGTGTTTTCTTCACATTTCCAGGATACAGGGAATGCCAAAGGCCTGGTCTCTCATGTAAATTACTGTGAATACACAGCTCGGCCTGTTTCTATTGAATTTCCTCATCCTGAGTAATTCCCAGATATATTACAAAATACGAGCCAACATGAGCGAAGGGGGCAGAGACTGGCTCCTAGGGCTGGGTTAATCCCTGCAGTAGCAAGGTTGAAATCCAAATTTATACTAGGATTTGGGCAGCCAACAGAGTAATTAAGGGCTGCTCTGGTATCCCTACACAACACCTGCACCATAGGGGATGGCTGAGCATTGCACAGACAGTGATGCTCCCTCAGCAGGAGGAGGAGATCGTTGTGGGTTCAGTTTACTCTGGTTCCTGTTCACAAAAGAGTTATGGAGTGAAACCTCAAGCCCTTCTTGGTTTCCTTGGCTACTTTACTGCTCTGTCTCAGGGGAACTGGGAGAAGAAGTTGGACAGTGATTCAAGGATGTTACCGGAATTCTGCAGTAACTTGGCTCAGAGTTTAATCCCCATTACCCACAGGTGCCAGGTTGAGCTCATCACACAGCACTGAAAGAGCTGGCCAGAGTCAAACCCAAGCAGAAAAAGTTATGTTTGCAAGAGAAAGAAAATATCCTTTCTGGGAAGCGGTTGCTGCAGAGCTGTCTCCAGTGGTTGAGGGCATGCACCAAAAGATCCTGAAGGACAGACCACAAGTTCAGGACCTGCATTCCTATCTGACAGACAGCACTGCCTGTAAGAGACCATGTCTCAGTAAGAGAGTCCATCAGCTCCTCACCAGCAACGATCTGACTCCAATTACACCAGTTCTTGCCTTTCCATACAAGATTACAGATGTGGAATTAAGCAGAACTGCAAATAAGTAACCTCAAAACAAATTGCAAAACCTGAGATTGTGTCCAGTTGCTTCTCCAAGAATCCTGACGTTTAAGCCTTCCCTTCAGTGACAGCCTTCAAGGTTAGGCCTGGGTCTGCCTGTGCACTCGAGTCTTTCACTGCATTCTCATTTGCTATCAGAAGCTCCATTTGGCACTGATAGCACTTGAATAGAGGTGCTTCATCTTTGCCAGGTTCAGGACAAAATTCCATGCGATTCAGTGGCAGCTGAATCCACACTGACAACAACCCTAAGGCACTGACACTTTGGTGGGTCTGTACAGACACACAGTCAGATCTTAAAAAACAAGCAATCAGGTAAGCAACTATCTCAGCCACTTTTCTAAGGAAAGAGATGGTAACATATCTTTATAGACTCTATTGAGTTTAAATTGACTAGTGAAGGTCATCTGGTTCATTTCTGGCTGGGAAGAGCACTCAGAAGCTGCCATGGTAAAAAAACATTGCACAGAGCAGGATTTTTAACTACAGGTGCTCGGCTGTCAGGCTGAATTACATATTTTTTGTTAAACACCGAGTAGTTGTTCTGAGTAAGTTCAAGTCCATAACAGGTGGCAGCAGGAACCTAGGACTCCAGTGTTTGATTTGTTGCATACTCACTTTCTGAGATTTAAGAGCACAAAGGAACCACTAAAGAAAGTCATACTTGCCTGACAAAGCTGTCAAGGCTACATGCAGTAAAGGTGCATGCATGACTGTATAACATATGTGAAATAATAAAATAATATATAGTCTTAACATGGGTTTTTCTCCCCTGCTAAAGCACAGGCCTTGGGAAGAAAAAAAAAATGCATGTTAACCACATATTCCAGGAAAGAATTTCCTTGGGATCCCAAGAGTTTTCGTTTGTAAATTTGAAAGATGAATATCCCATCCCCGATGGACTGCTTTGATAAATTCAGTTGCTAAGAAAATAACAACAAAAAGCAAGGACTCCAAGCCTACACTTCAAGGACCTTAACTGTGACCTGACAAAATCAATATGAAAATCATATCCAAAATTAATTGGAAACAATGAACTATGCACTAGGGGTTTTTTCTCATAAAAGCCAATCTAATGAGAAGGCACATAGATAGAACAAGTGAGAGACTGACTGACGTAAAAATAAACCACTTCTGCTATAACCAAACACAATTTTAAAGTGCCTGTGCAGTTGCTTTGTAGTACAGCTCAATTCTGCTCTGTCACTTCAGAGGGGGCATTTTTAATGTGTTTTTCTCCATATTGCTCTCTGGAACCAGGACAGCAGAAGGGACTTTCTGTTTGGTTTCTGGGCAAACACGGGCTCTGCCACAGAGCAAGTAGAACAGCAGCTTCCCTGGCAGGGTGCAGATGAATTCCTCCTGCTCCAAAACAATCTCAGTGTGGCACCTTTCCTCGACACACGACCCCTCAGAGGAAGAAGCATTTTGGACATTTCGTTGTTGCTTCAGTTCCCTGCAGTCCTCCCATGTCTGCACAGCGAGGAGGCAAGAGGAAGAGGAGGCGGCTGCTGAGCTTGGTTCTGATTCACAGGGTAGCACAAGGGCCTGTGAGTTCCTAACACTGCTAGGGATAACCCTCACTTCAAATGGGATTTTGAAGTGCATGGGAAAGGCTGTGGTTACATTTAAACCCTTTGCCTGGCTAAAGGCCACTGCCACCATGTGTGCCCCTTCCCAGCGAACTATGTCTGGAGTTAGATTAAATCAGCAATAAATTTGCCTTCTTTCCTCATTTTTGAGCCTCATCCTACTCCTCTAGAAGAATTGTGCAGGCAAAACAGAGGGAGTAGTGGAGGCAGACCCACAGTCAAACCAGAAATGCTGGTGTTTGAACACCATGCAGGAACTGGGGCCACAGGCCAGGATAGCTCTGGTTTTTGCCATAATCTGCAATCTCTCAGCATGAAATTGTGTCCTGGCTGTAGCTTTTCCACAGGACATCACACGGTTTTCATAGCTGGGACTCACAACTTCTCAGCACAACCTTCCCACCAGGCAAGATGCTACAGCAGCTTTTGTAGGACAGAGAGCCTGGACCAACACCTTTCCAGGATCATGCTCATCCTTAAGTTCACCTGTGCTCCAGGGTGGACAGGAGCACCTCTTTGGAGGGCTCGTTGCCAAAGTTTCTGGGGACAGCAATTGTCACGGCAGCACCTGCGTGTGGAGGGCACCATTTGTTGGGTTCTGCAGGATCCCAGCCAGGCTGTTACCTCAGTAAATCACCATGGCACCAGACAAATGGCTTTCAGGGAAAAGCACCTAGGAGCTGGCATGCATGTCAGCTCAACCATTTTGAGATTGGCCATTCGTGTGGGTTCAGCCTGAAATAAATCCAATTTTTCATAAAAGGGAAATCCTGAAAATAATCAGTCTGGCCCCAACTTAAATATCCATTTGATTCAAACAAGGCCTGCTTTTGCTGAATTGTGACTACTTTTTAAATTAGAGACAGATTAATAAAGTGCAGAAGGAAAGAAGAAATTGTGAATATGTATTTTGGGCAAACAAATAGAGTATTTTAGTTAAAAAATGCTACATGAACACACACACACCCCCCAGCAAGGTCTGAAACTCATCTCTGCTAAATGCCTTTATTTTGAAAAATGACCATTTTCTAGGAGAGGGTCAGCCACCAGCTGTGCTGGCATAAGGCAGAACTGTGTTCATAGGACCCACTGCGCAAAAATAATTGCTACATCGGTACCCAGCACTGAAATAAGCAAACAGCAGAAAATCAAAGGTGACAAATAACAAAAGAGGAAAGACTATGTCAAGTAAATCTGCTACAGACACTCAGATTGAAGTAGTCTGTCTCTTGGATCAGGCAAAGAGTATTTTAAACTACTAACTCACAAAAGGACTAAGGGTGTCAGATAATTAAACCTTTATGCAAAAAGCCATTGATTTCTGACTTGGGCAATGATTTCTTTTGCACTGAAAGGGTTTGAACCAGCAAACCAGGTTATGGAGAGCAAATAATGCACCAGCAACATTATCAGATACTCGTGTCCTCTGGGGCAGAACAAGGACGGATATTTCCGAAGGCACACACAGGCAATACAAAATGCTGCACACAGGCCAGTTGTACAGATGTCTTTCCAAAAAATCTACAAGACTGTGAGGGAAAAGGATGGTTTTACTTCTCAAGGTGCCTGTCTTCATCAATCAGCCTCCCAGAACTGCTGCCATCTCCACAGGCTACCCATCCAACAGCTACAGCCTCAGCCACACGTCCATGGGCCTAGACCCACTGACTCTAGAATTTAATGCAAAGCATGCTTTCAGCATATTTCTGTGATCCTGAAGAAAAGTTGCCTGCCTTCGGTTCTTAAAACAAATGGGATTGTTCTATTTTTCCAGAATATCGGGTATTTATTTCATAACAGCGCTGAATTACAGTGATGTATGTTTACAATAAAAAATGCTGAAGTGATGTATTTCCTAATTACATTCTCAAAGAATTCACATCCAATACCAGTATCTGAACCACCTCCCAAAAGTAATAATAGGGGTCCTCTGCACTAGCCTGGGAGGGAAAATAAGCCCACAAGTCACAGAAAATTATATTTAAAATTCTTTCTAGAGGGTAAAGTGCCCTGTTAGGTGGCTCTTGAATAAATGGAAAGGAGCCCGCAGGATTCCTGCCGTTAATTTTGACAGGCTTTGTATCTGTCCCTATTGTTTCATTAAAAACTGGAAATAAGTCTTGTCTACTCAGATAATTTGAACCATACTGTAGCTATGCAAGTATAATTCACTGCAGTCCGAGCCTCCTATGGGGATGGAGGCATAAATTCATATTATGTGAAAGGGACATAATCCATAACTGCATCCACAAGATGGCTCTGGCCAGAACATTTATTGATCAGAAAACCACCTGCCTTCCCCCTTCCCAACCCAGCCATGCACATGGTGCAGCAGCTGTTCCTCGGGGGCCTTCTTTCCCACACTCCTCCTAATTTGTGCCCATCACCCGTGAGCATGCACACAGAGCTCTTCAGCTCCCATTTGCAAGGTCCCTCCGCTAATCCAGAAAGCCAGGACATTAAAAAAAAAAAAAAAAAAAAAAAGATGCTATTAAATATGTGAGCGAAAAAAAAAATGGCAAGCAGCCAAAGTATTTCACATAGACTTGAACTTCTGATGCTACTTCTGGATATGGCCTGTGTGCCTCACAATGGGCGCCTCCGACAGATTCCTTAAAAGTAAGGAAGTGCTTGAGTGCCTAACAGAAGGACACATTTTAAAACTAAAAAAAAAAAAAGCAAAAAAAACCCAAACATGGGAAAAAGACCTTGGCCGGTTGCCTTCTGATCTGAGAAACCCAGAGAGGTTGTGGAGGCTTTCACCTTGGAGATATTCAAAAATTGTCTGGACGGAGTCCTGAGGAGTCAAGTCCAGGTGATGCTGTTTGAGCAGGAAGGTTGAACAAGGTGACATGCAGGGGTCCTTTCTCATGTCAAGCATTCTGTGAAAAAGTAAATTAGCCCAAGTTCTTATGGGTCTCTAGAGCCACCTCTAACATTCTGAACAAAAGCATTTATTGGGCATGTACCGTGATTATTTCCAAATCACTGTCTCCTTTTCTCTCCCCTGCTAAAATTCAAAATTGCCTCCTATAAGCTTTAAAGATTGTTTTGAAATAACTATCCAAAAATATGCACATGTTGTGCATAGCCCTACAGAGGTTGCAGCAAAGTAAATTATAGTCTGGGGTGGATGAAGGAAGCTGAATCAAAACATATCTCTGTACAAAATGCTTGTGGCTTAGCAAAAATGGTCTTTTTTTTTCCTCTCATGGTTAAAATATATTGTGTTATGAGCCAGTGTCATGCTATGAAGCACAGAGAAGAAACCATACTGGTCTTTTAAACAGAGTTGTGGGACCAAAGCTAAGCCGCAGAAATCTCCAAATACCTTTGAAATGGAACAGTTACACTGCTGTCTCTCTTCAGATGTCTGACAATGGCCTCATGCTAAATTTTATCATCACGATCATAACATTATATTATATATATGCACAACATTATGCATTTTCACGACATTCAAACACAGGGACAGGGGAAAACATCTTTGAATTCTGACCAGAGCCCATTCCAAGCAAAATTAAAAGGTCAAGTTTTACTCTCAAACCCACCATTACCCACCAATTAACAGGTGCAGCTGCAGATTGTGTTGGTTCAGAATAAAGCCAGATTATCTCAGGTCCAAATATTTGAACAGCACAGAGCTCAGTGCAGGCCAAAACCCATTTGTACTTTGACTTGACCCCACTAAAGTCATTCTGTGGGGCTTCCAGTGCCCTCACTACATTGTGATCAGCCCCCAGACAGGGTTTTTTTTAATGCCTTAGGCTCACATTTAAGATCTAAACTTGATCTCTCTGGCATATCATCCAGACATGAAAGCCTGTGTCTTTCACTAAGAGAAAGGCTGAGCAATTCCTATTGGTATTAGCAATCAGCAATGAAAAGGGCCTGGATACTATTAAGTTTCCGGGTATCTTCCATAGGATAATCTATACCATCAAATGCAGCTAAGTGCCCAGCAAGCATCAGTAATTTTTGGATCGTGCACCAAACTGGAAATAATTGCTTGCCGCTGAGGGTCAGGTGTGCCACAAGCCACTTGGCTGATCCCCCTCATACAGACAGGTCACATTTTGTAAAGTTCCTCACAAGGAATCATTGGGCAGCTTAATTAAAGCATTTGCACAAATCATGTGGCCCTAACTTCTGTTTTGGCACCTCATTACCTTGCATTCCTAGTGTTGAATAGCTGGCTGTGATTTTCCCTCCATTTCATATTAAACGTGCCAGAATACAACTCTAGAAAGAGAGAATATACAGTCTGCTTATTTTTAATAGGCAGATATCACTCCAAGTACTGTCCTTCATGGATTTGTGTAGTACTGTATTTGCATATCCTCAAAACAAGCAATTATTCTAAAGTAAATAAATAAATATCAAATCTTGTACTTCTCTGGTACAGTCACCATTCTAATCCACTTGGAATGAAATCCATCCTCTCTCAGCAATCTCTGTGTTTTGTTTTATATTTTTAAGCTTTAATAGCAAAAAAAATCTTGTAGCACAATTAAAAGCAGGTAAACTAAAATGACCACAGCTCAGCTTTAAGACTGATGTCTAAAAAATTCAAGTTTCAATACTCAGCATGACTTTTTCTAGGTAAACATGGTTGGGGAGGGGGAGCTGCAGTTCTTTTTTGTTTGTTTGCTTTTTAATTGGTGCAATAGTAGAGCAGATAGATGAGCAAAAGCCTTCTCAGAGCATCTCATGTCTTGTGCTATACTATATGGTGTGCCCACTTCAGAGGCCTGGCAAAGGCATCATTATTCAGATAAACTTTTACACTGGGGTCCATCTATTCATCCATTGCTGAATGCTGTCTTATGGGAGTCAGTTTATGCAGAGAGAACAAGGGTCACCTCAGAGTCCTCCCCAGCATCTCCAGAGAATGTCTCTGCTTGCTTGGGGCTGTGCATGAGCAACTGCTCAGCACAAAGTGACAGATGGATTTGTCCGAAAGGTCTCTCTGCACTACCACTGTGAAAGAGGCTGCTTTGGGCCAAACTACAAGTTAAAGGCCTTTAGTTCACAGCTAAAATCCAGTAATACATACATAAAAATAAATATATTTATAAATTTATTATCCATAAAAACATAATCTCTCAACATCTCGTGTACTGGGAGAGTCTGCACTGCCTCAGCTCTGGCCACAGTCATTTCTGTCTCAGTGGAGCAAGAGCTGGATTTCTCGTCCTGAAATGGTGCTTAGCTCACATCCTGGGGGCAAGGGAGGGCCAGGCCAGAGCAAAGGAATGGCACTGGGACAGTGGTGACCCTCAACACTAACTCTAGCACTTTTTAAACTCCTCTGATTTATGCCAGAGACTTGGTTTGCCTTTGAAGAGGATGACTTTAAAGTTCCCCTCAGCCTTCCATTAAGCAATTAAACCACATCTTCTGTTCTCTAGATCTGTTGGATGTTTTAAACAGATTTATTTCTACAAAACGAGTCACCAGAGGCGAAATTATTTCCCATCCTGGAAAGTATTATCTCCCTAGAGTACCTACACAAGCTCCAGTGTAATTTTCTACACCCTGTGCCTGCAGTACTCTTGTTGAAACATCTGAGGCCCAAATTTATGCTGGAACATGTGCAATAGGAGACAAAATTTGGCTCCCTAAGTGTGAAATAGCTCAGTTGTCTACTGACTGTACATCAAAAAATAAAAAAAATCATCAGCTTCTTGGAAAGAATTTAGTTTTGAAACTTAAAGTAGTAAGGAGGTGAGGAGAGGGGAAAAAAGAAAATAAAAACCACTTCATTTTTCACAATATCCATTATATCCATTCATAATGCTCTGCTGAAAACACTGACATGTGATAAACTTCTTTTCCCCCAGAATAAAGCAAAATGTTTTCCTTCTATCCTGAATTTCTCTTTCCTTTCATCTTCCCAGCTAATTTTTATAAAGCATTTGTTGGCATAATCAGGCTTAATTACAATTTACAGGGGCAATCATCATCATACCATCTGAATTCAGGTGCCTCTGAGAACAGCAGGCGCTACGTTCTGCATTTGGCTGGAGCAGCAGCAGCTTTTATGCTTATTTGCAGTCCTTATTTAAAAGGAAACCAGACTTAGCCTCCCAATACTCTGATGGAAATGAAAACAGAGATCATTCAATGAGATTTAAACCTCCAGTTCGAGCAAAAGCAAAACTGTTTTGGGGACCCTGCAGGACTCTCGGCTGGCAAGGAGCGGCTGCTCCTGCTGCGCGTTCCCAACCGGGCAGCCTGTGCTGTCACCCAAGCCAGGGGGAAGGCAGCTTTCCTAAGGGTCCAGCCAAACCTGCACCATAAAACCCCTGCTGACAGCCCCAGGCATTCGGTTCCTAGCACAGCGACATTTCCCTGGCTCGGGAACGTGCGTATGTGAACATAGATGGTGTTCAAAGAGAGTAAAGCACCCATGGTCTTCATATGCAGCAGAAATTGTTGTGGGAGATGGGAACGGTGGGATCACGCCTGGGTGCATCCCTCTGTGCCACCACTGAGAGACACCACGGTGTCCCGGCGACCAGCACAGAACCTGATTCCACCCTGCAGGGCCACGCCAGCTCTTACCCCTGGCTTTGCTCATCCCTCCAGCCTCCCGCCGCACATTCCTCCCGCCCATCATAAACACGGAGAGCAAAGCCCGGGGATTTCGCTGAACAGAGCTCTGAGTGGAGGGGATAAAGCTCTAGGACCCGATACCCCGCTACATGAAAGCAGAAGATGCCAAAGTCTTAAAGCACTTTGGCAGAAAGCTAGCTCTCTATAACTAAGAATGCAAGTTCTGTGGTTACTTTAATCCCTGGAATAGCTCTGCAGATTTCTGAGTAGTATTGCACAGGGCAAGTTTGGCTGCAATTTTTTTTTATATATCTTTAAATTACTTACTGGTGTATGGTCCTTTCCTTTCTTTATATGAGCTTTCTCCTAAAACATACAGGAGAAGTGAGAAAAAAACCCCATGTCTGTCTGAAAACAACTTCCACGACAGAAAATTTGAATCCAGGGAGAGAAATTAGTTCCAGTAGCTGCCCAAGCAGCCATGCAGCCCCATCTAGGAAGGATGCGTCTGCTGCCTCAAGGAGCTTTTCAAGGAAAAGAGCATTCAAAAAATTTTTATTAGTTTTATTGCTCTTTTTATTGCCATTAATTGATTCTGAGGCTGTCAGAGCTGCACCAACCTGTTCCTGTATTATTGTCACTCTTCTGTGTCCAGAGAAATAATGTCAGGACAGAGATGGAATAGAAAGTCGAATTGGATTTGGATGAATGGGACAGATGAGTTTGAGTTATTACAGGGTATTTCAGAAATATTCTCTCTTTCTCCCCCCCACCCCCTTTCTTCAAACACAGGCTTAGCATCTGAATACAAAACTTTAGTTTAACAGAGAAAAGAGAGAGAAATGGTTTATGATTTCCATATGTTTTAGTACCTTTAAAATAAAGGCATGGTAATACTTAAATAGTATTAAGCTTCAAACAGCTGGTACTGTGTTTGTTACTATAAACATCTCTCTAATTGTAGTGGAATGTGACCAAAAAAAAAAAAAAAAAAAGTAAAAAAGGGGGTTGCTTTGACAGCTTTCCACTCAGGGCTCCCAACAGGCCACCAATTAGAACCTGGAAAAAGGAAGGAACTTATAAAAACTAATGACTGCTCAGCAATGGGATATAGGCTTATTTTTGTTGTAAAAGTACTTTTTTTCCCCTACTATAAATCTAGCCTCCTTTAGCTACAGCAACTTTATTTAGGTCATGTTCATGATATATAAACAAAATTAAAGATCTTTTTGTCAGTCAACACTTCTGTTTTTCTGATTATATGCCCTGGTTTCTATAAACATGCAAAACCTTTTGTGAACCTAAAAGAGAGTTCTTGATGATGAACGAAGATATTCTGATTTCCAGGAGTTCATGATAAGTCTGATGGGCTTTAGTCAGTGGCTCTGCGTAAATTTGAATCTGTGAAGATTTCTTGTCTCTCAGACTCAGTGACACCTCTCACACTCAAGGAAAAAAAAAAATAAATATAGATATACACTATGTAACATATACAGTAATGCTGAGTGCTACCAATGTTATTTAAGGTAGCATGAAAAAGCTTAACACACAGAATGAGATGTAGAATATAGTCCACCAAGGAAGTCAGTTATCCCAGTGCAAGGTTTAATCCAGCTGCACAGAGGTTAATGGGTATCTTTTCCCTCACTCCAATGCAGTTGGACTTGGCCTAAATTACTTTCTCTGTAATGAAAAGGGTTTTTTTCCTCTGCTGCATTTCCTTTCCTGCTGCTCTGTAGCTTCCATATCTTGTCTTTTCCACCACCCTGTTGTTGACATTTTAAAATAAAATTACATTTCCAACGTACAAGCATAACAGTATGTGAATTCAAAACTCATTTAAGCGAAGGCAAATAAAGCTTTTCAAATGTTTTCAGATCATGGTTTTGGTGCTTGTCTGAGTCTATTCCACAATACCTGGCAATTCAATTTTCTGTTTTGAAATTGCACAGAACGTTTTTCCACAGACAAGACTTGCCTAGGAAGTTCAAAGAAAGCCAGGTTTGAACAGGCATTTTTTATTTTTAAATCCCTGCACTGAGGTTATTTGTACCCAGGAGCTCCGCTCAATGACAGCGGCACAATGAGAGCCTCAGCTGGAGGAAGGGTTTTGCTGGTATTGTCTGTCGTTTCAAAGTGAGATGGTTCTAGCAAGAACCACTTATCTGTGAATACACATGGCATACAAGTAATTTTGGCCTCATATCCAAAAGACTCCTTTTAATTTAGCATTTACAAACATGGCTCTTGATGGGAGAGGTTCCTCTTTTTTGGTTGGGGGGTGTTGATTGGTTGTTCAGTGGCTTAATCCTACTTTACTTGAGAGCAAAGATCCTGATTCAGCCAAGGACTTGTGCCTAAATACAATCACTTACACAAGCTGCACACTTGCCCTAAGTTTAGATGATGGGCTGAAAAGCTGTGAATTTATAGACGAAAAATGCACTTACAGTTTATACTCAAACACGTGTGAAAAAATAGATGGTGAGTAACCAAACTGATCTTTCAATAAGATTTTTCTACTAACATTTTCTTCAGTTCTTTAAGGCTCCCATTTTCCACTGAACTTCCTTCTCCACTTTGTCTAAATATGACAAAACCCACACATCTTCGAATGCCTTGTAATGAAAATCAAAAGTAATGGCCTTTTGAAGGTGAACAGGGTGGTTTTCAGTGCTTTCAATATTTGTATTAAAAGAGAGAATGTATACAAGAGATGAGAATGTCATCTTGAATACCTGCTACAATATAGAATATGCTATAAAAGTTACATCAGTTAGATTGTCTCATTGGCCCATCAGTTATTAGCATGGAACAAATGTTCAGTTACTCCATTTCTCTTCATGGCATACCTTTGGTCATCAAAATTTTCGTATCTATATCTGCAATTATGGCACTGGAGGACATTTCCTGAGAGAAGTCACAGAAATTTAAAACAGGTATTAATTTTTAATGACTCACTGTTTTCTTACCACTGCACATAATAAACATTTGTGGAATACATCCTTGGAACTGTTCTAATACGTATTTCCTATTATTTCAAACGTTGTAACAGGCATTCAGAAATCTCTGCCAGAATCCTCAAGCTTATTAAGATGCATTCCTACACTGTAACAATCTTTCCAGTTTCTGCTGTGAAGTTAAAGTCTATCTGGTTTTGGAAGCCTTTGAAAGCAGTTAATTAGTTATTGTAGTTTTTCCACTAATGATTTCGCTGAACAGACTGAAATTGATCTCAAAATCCGTCCACACTCTGCAGCTTCTTTCCTGCTCCCATGCAGCACTGTGACAGTGATTCACAAAAACGATTTTTTGGGGCACAAGAGCAAAACCCTTTCCTTTACCAAAAGATACCTTGGTCTTATTAAGGCCTTGATTGCAAGGAAAGCTGCACAGGGCTGGCTTCTGAAGTTGATATTCACAATATATGTAATTTTAATCTAAAAGTGTAAACAGAAAGAGATAAACTCTTAACAACTACGAGGCAAACTCGCATAAAGCCACTTGGGGAGCCCTATTTCCACCCAGATCCTCCAGCTTAACCACTTGCCACTTGTCCCTGCCTGGTTGCCCCCGGGGCGTGCTGTGTGCTCAGCCTGTCCTACCCAGTGAGCCAGGCACATCAGCTTAGCTGTGCTTATTTCCTAACAAACATCAACCTATGGCAATGCACAATCCCATGGCTTACAACCTTTTCTGAGCTTCAAACCCGGCCCTGGTGTAAGAGGTGAACGAAATGCAAGGCTCAAAAAGAGACAGATATGCAACTGGTATTGTTTTCCTCTTTTCAAACATGTAGAACTGTCTATTTCCACTAAACCTCTTAGAGGTGGACTGATACATCAGAGATTTCCGTGCAACTAGTTAAACCATGGTTTCTACTTGTTTCATACAGACGGAGCTACAAGAAAAAAAAAAAACATAAAAATCCAAACAACAACAACACAGAAAACATGTCAGAGAAGGAATCTGTTCTGCTGGCCTTCTCTAATAGTGCTGCAGCCAGCCAAAAGAGGTTCAAATAGGATCTTTCCAGAACAACAAAAAAACGGTGATAAACAACAACACTGATAGAAGTGACAGTGTGGGGAAGGTTTGAACACATTCAGTAAAACCTTTGCCAGGAAAGGCTGACATCTCAAAGAACACTTGCAAGGGGACAAGGTCATCCACACCCCATGATGATGGCACCAATAGCAGCACGAGGCTGAGCTGCCCCTTCCTTGAGCCCTGCCCCTTGCTGGGAGCCTTCCCCAGCTGCACAGGCTGCTCCCAGGCATCACCTGTCCCGGTGCTGCAGGTCCAGCTCAGGGAAGCTGTCCCACACAGCAAGCTGTCTTCTCACTTCAAAACCTATACGACTTCCATTCTTTCCCCTGTTGCATTCCTCGTCCTTCACACGCACTCAGTTTTTGACCAATGTAAAAAATTTCATTTGTAAGGCCACGTCTGAGACCACGCTGTGCACCTCTACAGGCATAACGAGTTGGTTATAATAGCGCAGATCTATTCTGCGGTGTTAAAAGGATCATGTTAAAAAAAACAAAATCTCAAAGCAAAGCAAACAGTGCTGTAAAAGCAGATACAGGTAAAGCACACTGATTTACTGAATGACCAGTTTCACAGTGAGTTCCATCATTACCCATTTCATCTCCTGCTCAACAGCTTTCCCCTGCCTTGTTTCTCAGCTTGAATTCTTTAGATGAAATCAGCTGTTCACATCCAGCTCATAAACAGCTGGAGAGATTTACCCTGCTGTGAATGAAACTTTGTTTGTGTCACTCAGGACAATCAGCTCAATCTTAATTCCTCTGCTAAGGACAGAAAAGCAGCCTGCTGTAACAGTGCACCACAAAAGCTAAATACATATGCAGGTGTCCTCCAAGTAGTTTGTAAATATGAGAGCCTGTACGTAGTTTTTAAGGGTAGATTTACAGTTTAAATCACTAAACCTTAAAAAATATGAAGACAAAACCTCTATAGGTATATGCAGTCCGAAGCCATTTGCTTTCACTGTGGTTCATAAAGCTACTTTTCATGTTAACAGTTCGGTGCCAGTAAAAATGCTATTGCCTTCAATAATAATCATAGAGGTGGCAGCAAGGGTTTTCTAATTAAAGCGGATTTAACTTTTGTATGTTAATTACTCTCAGTTAGTATCAATCAAGTAAAGGAATAATGGGGTCGTTTCACATTTAAATCACAGAAGCTTCAAGCATAAGGTGCCTTAGAGGAAATTAGCTTGTAATTTAACAGTGTTATTAATAATTGCTTGTAAATGGTAACAGCCAAGCTGTTGCGCAGGCTGTGCCTAGTGGTTACAATTATAACCATCCACATAAAAATTGACAGAGGTAAATTCTAAATAATCCCTTCTCAGGATTTCAATCTGCTCATTTTGTTTACACCTCCCGCCTTCGTAATTAACGTTATCCATCTTTGCCTGCCAGCAAGACATTAGTTTCACAGGGCACTGCGATGTGCTGTTTCACCACACCATCCCTGCCTGTGCTCACCTGCCTCCTGACAGCAGGGGGACCTCCCTGTTCTCCCAGCTGCTCTCGGCTGCACTCACAGGCAATTTTTCCAGCGTAAAGAGCTGCTTTTACACGCGGCAGTTAACACAGAGTGAGACGCTGGTCATACCTGAGCCCTAAATGTACGACTACGCTGCGAGAACAAATTAATAATATTGTCCACTGACACATTTGAACTTCCTTTTACCTGTGCAGTCTCTATTAATAGTCTAAAAACATAATCAAGCAACTGGTACATGTTGTCCACTGAAAATAAAATAGATACTTATCTTCATAACGAGCTTAAAGCCTTAAGTTACGTGTAGTGTTTTCTGAAGGGGTGGACAGAATGTGCATGCATCTCACAATTAGATAGGAGTAGTCTGGGAAAGCAGATCAAAATTAATATCAAAATGCTGTTTACTTTCGGCTGAGCTATAATTTTATTCAAGGACTCAGGCAGCAGGAGATTTTGTGCTGCCTCACCCATTCCAAGAAGCACACCTATTATCGTGCATCCACCTGAATAAAAGACTGCACCCCTCAAAGAGTTCAATCCAAATGCAATCTTCTCTAAAAATTGCCAAGAGGAAAAAAAATTTTAAAAAAAATAAAAAAGTGGGTGGGGAGAACCTCTAATCTAGAAGTCTGCATGATTCCCTCAGTAAAGCAACTAAATACATAAGTACAACAAAACACAGGAAACACATCATGCTATGCCTCTAAACTTTCTCCTACTTAACACTCTCAGGCAACTTTTGAAAGTTTTACTAAATCAGCAGCTGCAGGACAGTTACTGCAAATCCAAGGAACATCATCAGCTTCAGCAACAGAATCATAGAAAATACAAGACCCACTTATCAGCTTTAACTGATTTCAGTGCTCCTGACCAGACCCTACTGAAAACAAAGAAGGCCATTCTACTGGTGAAAAATAAATGAAGACTTACCTGAGTTTTAATCTTTTTTCAGGCACTGTCTGAAGAAATATCATGAGATCTCTTATCTCTTTCTTCAGCTTGGTCAGCAGTCAGCTCAGCTATTTATTTCTATGTAATTACCCTGACCTTTAATTAAAAAAAATTAAGCCTTTCATTATATTGTAATACACTGATCACAAAGTATAATGTTCATTTCTGTCCTGGCACTGAACTCTCCTTTAATAATGCTCATTCAGTGAGCCAACACCTATAAAACCAGAGCAGCAGCATCACACTGTGTTTCCTAACCACTGCTTCCTCCCTCCAGACATTATATCAGGGTGCTAAGAAGTCTGTCCATATTCAGCTGTGTACTGAGAAAGGCAACACCTGTTACAGGGCTCTGATGTGCACAAAACAGCCAGAATCAAGAATGGTACCGCTTTTTGATATCTTTTTGGTATTAAGGGACTTCCATAATAGAACAGAAAGAACAAAGTGGAGGAATTGTTTTGCTGAACTTCTGGGAAGTTTTCATAGACAGCTTCCCCTTAGTGAGTCAGCTTATCGGCAGAGGGGAAAAAAACATAATCTGAAAACTGTTTTCTTGTACCCATTTGAACTTTTATGAGGCATGACTAGGGTAGGAGTATGGAGACAAACACGTCTGGCTGAGGAGCAGCACTGACAGAGCTGCACTCCTGTACCGCTCCTGGCTCTTTGCAGGGGTTGTGTAAAGCTGTCTTTCTCAGAGGCTGAGCACAAATTGCATTTGGATCCCACAACACTTTCTCTACCAGTTGCTTTTGGTTGGTCTCACTTTTTTCTCTCCTTGAAATGTCCCACATATCATTTCAGAGCTCTGTAAGTTGCTCCCTCTTATGCCAGTTTTTTTCTGAGATTTATTTCAGGTTCTCTCCTTCCTCAAGCCTGTTGCGCTCCTCTCAAGGACGGGCAGGGAATGCTACAGATGCACCTGCTCAGAGATCACACTAAGGCACTTGCAGCTTCCCATATGGGAATTAATCCCTTAAACCTACAGACAGCAAAAAACCACATGAAAATGTATGGCTTTGAGAGACCAGGCCAGCCTCACCTCCCTGAGAGCATCTTTTTTATTTATAATTTACAAAGATAGTGCTGGACAAAGGAATAAAGGTACAAGTGAATATTTTCCTTTTTTTTTTTTTCCCCCAGACCTTGAAAGAAAGCAGTGTAGAAAGCAGATCTCCTGCAGCAGCATCCTGCTGGGCTGGCTGGATGCAGCTCCCTCTCCTCACTCACACTGCTCGGTGTGGGAGGTGACAGGGATGTGACCCACAGCAATGGCACGTCTGTCCTGAGGAGTCTGTCGGAGCCAGGGACAGCAGGATGCTGGGGATGACTTTCTGCCGTTTGGCCACTTCTGTGCTCCTTAACGTCGGCGTTAAGTGAGTGTGAATGAGCATAACCAGTGCTGAGTGGGGACATTTCACACCCACTTCGTGCAGGTGCAAAGAACTGCGCAAAGCGCAGAGCAGGGAGCACAACACAGCCCTCACACAATCCTGCTAAGGCTGTGAATGGTACATGAGGAAATAATCCCTCGGTGAGAGAGAGTTTTGATGCACCTAAATCTTGTTACTCATTCCAACAGGAGTGTACTTTCTGGATTAAGGAGAGTGATACGAGTAGGATTTGGGCTCTATTCTTTCTGGGCCCTCTGCGATAACATTGCCAATACATCTCTGATTTCTTGGGTTTCCTGTCGAAGTTAGGATCCTGGCCCTCAAAATAGGTGGGGGGGGAAAAAACCCAAAACAACCGAAACATCTCCAGGCTTTTCCCTTCCTCCCACAGTAGCCAAATTATGACAACTGCAGCAGCGTAGTCCCATTTTACCTTGATCCAAAGATGGATGTGAAGCTGGGTCTGCTATTTTGGATGACAAAGATCTGATGAACCATTTCCAAAATTGCTTTTAATTTGCGCCGTTGTACAACACATCCAGTAACCACAGAATAACAAGAGTGCAACTCAATTCTTGTGCACTGCAAGGGTTCAGGTGGCTTAATGATAGATAATAGCTCACAGTTCACAAATGTCTTGTTCTCTTAGGTTTAGCTTAGTTCAAGAACATTCTGTCTTACAGATATACACAGTCAAACTATTTGGAGGGGAAAAATTACAGCGTGGATAAACACGAACGGTGTCAGACACAGGAGATGGAGATGATATCTGGCTGTCACTTCAGAGCAGAAAAGTACACCTCCCAATGACTTCATAGCACTAGCAGTCTCAAAACTCATGATGAAAAGGACAAAAGCTTTATTGTTAACTGCCTATGTTGCTGATGTTAATATTGCAAGACCCCAAACAACAAACCAACATACACCACCGCAGCAGAAATCTCCCATTAAATGGAAAAAACCCCAGATGTCAGGAAGGCCTAGCAGTCGTAAAATTCACATTCACAATGAAGAATTGCATTTCTTCATGCACATGCACTGACACGTGTCTAAGAAGATTTGCATTTTAGATCACTTTGGAAACTCATTTATGGTTCCTGAAGATGCCCAGCTTGGTGCAAGCAGAAGGAATGGCCACTCTTACGAAGACTAACAACAAAAGCACTAGCAGCAAGATGCACGAGCTCCAAGCGGTGGATCCAGCTCTCACAGACTGAATCCCTGCAGGGAGGCCTGCTTTAAAAAGCAGTAGTAGTGCTGGTATCCCTAAGGAGCCACTAGAGTTGGACATGAAGCAACAATCTCTTCCCTGCTGGGAGGGTTTGAGTCACAGCTCCCGGTGTCCTTCCTAGGAATCTCCGCTTCCAGCCCTTTTTCATCGGCTGCGGTTATTAATGACAGGGCTATAAATTAACCCAGATTATAAAAGCAGTATGTCATGACAGGTACTGGGAGTGATGGCTGCAGCCTCTGCCATGTGGTGTGGCAGCCACAAAGCACTGTCAATATGACATATCGTGACTAGAATTTGGAGAGTCACCCCCTCGTGCCAAAACCAACGGGGTCTCACTGAGGCCCAGCAAAAGCAGTACATAGTTCAGTGAATAATTCTCTCCGAAAAGCCCTTGAGTATGGCTAAATAATGACCTTGTTTACCTCACTTAGCCCCAAGTTCTCCAAGTAAGAGTTGGCCATGAAGAGTTCTTGTGCTCTCTGATATCCAGCCGGGACAACGTGTCCTGTCTTTGTTTTCAGCCATCAGGCTTGTGTCAAACACACCCGGACAGCTGCAAAATTTTTTGGTGCAAACAATAATTCCACTTTTCCTTTCCATCTGCCTGCAGATGGTTTAAATCTGACCCATCAAACAGAAAAAAAAAAAAAAAAGGAAGAATAATATTCCAGCTGACATGAAATTATAATGATTACTGATTTCATATAAAGAAAATATGAAATCTCAGGTCCAAGATTTGCATAAGAGTTTTTGTAATGGTGAATTAAACCGTGCACAGCAGAACTGGAGGTTTTATCAGTTGATCTGGGTTCTCTATACTTCCTCTCAGACCTCTGCACACTAGCAAACAGCCATATGAAAAATAATCAGCAATGTCTGTCATGGATGGCAGCTGCATCTTCTCCTTCACTAGGGAGAACCCTCGTTAAGAACCACAGAAATACAGCCCAAAATATTAGAAGCAAAATTCTGAAGGGACAGATCTGAAGCTTGAGGAACCCATTCAGTTTCAATGTTAAGTTCCTCCATGTTTCAAATCCAAATTTAAAAAAAATTGAAATCATTGCTTGTCTTTTATCAACCCCTGCACCACAAACGCTGTTTTGCAAGTGCCCGCTGTGAATGATGAGTTTGTTCATGAAGAACATCAAGGTTTTGCAGATCAGGCACTGTCCAACTGGTTTCAGTGCCTGTTTGACCAGACCAGCACACACTGCAAAGTATCATAGACACACAACACAACTGAAAGAAATTCCTTCCTGCCCAGTGATCCGGGGGTGAAGAATGAAATGCCATGTCTTGTTGTGCTGGCCTCACCACAACATGCAGGCATTGGATGTAAGAGGAAAGAAAGAAGTTCAGCATCCTGTTCTTGAATTGTTTCTGCCTCTGCCTCTCTGTTTGGCTCACCCAAGCCTGGCATAAGCAGGGTATCCTTGTCTTTTGGTGTTTTTTAGAGAGTAACTATTTTTCCATCACAGAAGAGAACAGAAAACCGGGCCACATATCAGCCACAAAGCAGTAACATTTTGTTGAGTCATGGGCTTTAACAGTGGCTTCAAAGACTTTACTGCATCATCTAGACTCGTAGCAATTTCTGGTCATTTCAAGGTGAAACTGGTGGTGGAATATACACAGTCAGTGGAAGATTTTATGTGGGGTAAGAGCTGAGAAAATGAGAGTTCAGGAACCTGTCACTCTGTAAACTAGGGGAACGCAGCATTAAGGAATTGCACATTGCTACAGATTGCCAGAGTGTCCATCCCCACGGTGATGGGGGTTTTCGCATTACAACACAGATAGTGTGATGATGAGGTTCAGTACTAGATCTCATAAAGATCTCCTCAAGCCTATTCACAGAGAAATGTCAGTGCCAGCAAGGCAAAGAGGCCAGCTAAGGCTGCCTGGGAGCAAGGAGAATGAGCAGCAGCAAATCTGTGTAGGATGCACTTAAGCTAGTTCCCTGGACAGAGTAAATGCGGCTTTTCCCGAGGGAGCCAGAAAGTCTCCTGAGCCGCTCTATTTCCACTTTGTCCTTCACCCAGGCTGTTGTTCCTGCCAAGCACTTCCATTTGTTGTGACTGAAACCACCAAGCAAACAGAAGGAGCTTGCACTTGTTCTGCACCTTTGGACATCTACGCATCCAAATGTCCTGGCTGATGGACAGGAGAAACTCACTGTGCACGCAGAAGTGTGACCCAGAGCTGCTGCTCCATGGGCCTGGACATCCACACTGCCAGACAGCCAGCAGTTTGGAACACTGCCCTTAAAGCAGTGGGACTGGAAAACAAGAGCAAGGAAAGAGGTGGAAAAAAGTCAGTAAAAACAACAGGTGGCTAAGTCACACCAAATATCCTGTAGGACTTGGAAGTGGTACAGTTACTACGCATAGAGGATGAATTACCCTCTGGAAGGGTGTCTAAAAAGCAGCGTAACACTCAATTAAAAAAAAATATGTTAAGAGTTTCGGTGATTTTTTTTTTTTCCCTTCTCACTGCAGTGCTCCCTAAGACTGACACGGGGATGTAGGCTTCAACTCTCCCTGGCTAAATAAAGGCTAAATTGAGGTTGCAAAACTGTCGTCCTCTCCTAAGCAACAGATTCAGCTCAGGAAATTGAGCTCCGTGCGCTGGTGACTAATGCTGTTGTCACGCTCCTTACACGGCGCTGCCCAAGGACGGCTCCTCTCTCCCACTGCCCCTCCTGAAGGGCCAAGTTCAACCAGACCCAGCACTGTCCCAATTCCTGCGTGCTGCACTCAGGTGCTCCATGGAAAGCAGTTCCCCCATTCACTAAGAGGTTCTTCAGAGAATTTCAGGCAGACTTCAGGGGAATCGCTCCAGCCCATCCAGCCTCCTCCCTCTCTGTCCAGTGGGAATCACAGATTATCTTGGAACAGACACAGATGCTTAAAAAAAGACAGGATGATGGAAAAAAAACATTACACAAAGCCTCCTCACGTGAGCAATGAGTACACCCCACAGCTGTCAGCTTTGTTTTGCATATTTTACATATTTACACACACAAGATATTTCCAAATATCCTTGTGTTTATTTAAAACTCCATCAGAAACATGTCTGGTAAAACAGACCCAGTGCAAATATATTTACTGGATGACACTTCCCTGCATTGTTTTTAAAATGCATTAGGGGTCCAAGGCTCAAAAAAAAAAAAAGGAAAAAAGTCACACTTTTCCAAATGAGGAAGAGCTAACTCTGTAATCCTTCAGCATTCACCTTACAGCAAAGGCCTTCAGCCAAACAGTCTGCAAATGAATGAAGCAACACTTCTAAAACAAGGACAGCTGCTACATTAGAGAAAGGGCTTTTTCTGCTCACATGTCACACATGCCAGTTGCTTAAGGGTGGGTGGTGGGGGTGGGCTGGAATGGGAATAAATCCTTCGAAGGAAAGGCTGAATAGCCCTCCTGAGATGGTGTAGAGAAGTTAAGAGAAACCCATTTGAAGATCAGAAAGGGGGTGTGGGTGTAGGTGTGTGCCTCCTCCTAAAAGCATACCCTAGCTTAAAAACAGGCAGTGACACCCAGGTGCACGCTCATCTTCAGGGAGTATTAACTCCCATCCAGAAAAGGTCAGACCACCACCTGAGGAAGCTTTTCACCATGAACATTTCTGCTTTTTCTCTGTACAACATTCTTTCTCTCCCAGCCCAGCCAGCCAGGGACCTGGGCAGCCCCACTGCCCACAGTCACTCTCTGAGGGCACGACACAACTGGGAAGACACAGGAAAGAGCACAGGGATGACTTCCCACATCTTCCCCCAATTAGAAAACCAAGGAGGAAAGAGGGATCATGGGCTGGCTGCTGCTCCACATTACCTCGCCAAGCTGCCTTGTCAGGTGGAGCAGGGGTCTGTCCCTCAGAGCCAAGGCATTAACTTCTCCACAAAAGCAAACCAGAAAGAAAAGGGTGCAGACTGAGCAGGAGTAGTTGTGCAATTTGTAGCATTCCCATTCAGCACGGGCTCTGCTGCTCACAAGACAGACAGGACAGTGCAGGAAAAACACACCAGCAAGTACAGAGGATTTATCCAGACTGCCACCCCGAAAGGGCTTTGCTGATGGGGTTCTACAGAAGCCTCCTCATTGGCTTCTACACAGATGCCAAAAAATAAGTGCATACCTTTTACATTGGCCATTTGAGAGAGACCAGGGAGTTTCCCGCTGAGAAACTGGCTTCCTTAAAGTTGAATTTTCTCTTTATCCATCTCCATCAGAAAAGAATAGAGTGCTATTCTTAAAAGGGAACAGATTTTTTGGTTTTGGCCAGAGATAGAAATCTTTGTTGCTATATTTGGCTTCCAATGCAGGACTCTCTGCTTGCTGGTGGGAGGAGGAAATTAGAGCTGGTGTTATTCATAACTAAATGGGCACGAAAAACAAACCACCTCCCTTTGAACTTCAGTGCTACTATGGGCATTCACGTAACAAATCATTTTCAAAGCCTGTGATACCTCTGTACATGCAACAGCCAACATCAAAACTTTATTACCCACTCATTTTCCCATAGTGATAAACTGTTGCAGATGTACAGTTATTGTCAAGGCAAACACATTGGTGCAGTTCCTGGTGTTGGTTTGTTGTTTTGGTTTTTTTAATATAATTTCTTACTTGTCTTCAAAGAAAGCAAAAGTGATATGTTGGAGGAGAGACAGTTACTGGTTGGCTGTGGCATCCAGCCCCCCCCCTCCTCCTCCTCCTCCTCCTCCCAGCAACCCCAAAAAAGAAATCAGCTAAATTACTCAGCATCCCAGCCCAACGCACAGCTCAGCCGTGAGGAATTCTCACCAGATGTCTCGGTCCCCACCCGGCCTCCCACGTCACGCAGGCAGCATAACCCCTCCGAGCCCGAGGTCCTGCCGGGACAGCCGGCCCCACCATGCCTGGAATGTCCATGACAGGCTGGTGACACCCCTGTCCCACCAGGGACATCCAGCCACAGCCACCCTGGCCATGACTGTCTGCCCCACCAGCACGGAGGATTCCAGTCCCACTCCTCTCCTTTTCTGTGACCTTCCCCTGTGCCAGGCAGACTGAGCTCCACTGAGGTCACCCAGCCAGATCCTGGTTCTGAGGCAGAGTCCCATGCACCCATCTGGGACCCAGTTTCCAGCTGATAACACCCAAAACGAGATTTATCCAGATGTAACTCGTAAGATTCTCCACGGGTGTTAAATTCACTAAAGCCAACTGTGTGCCAGTGATTCACACTAATGGAGGATGTGGATCATCATGAATAAAATCAGTCACAAAATAATGTATAACTTCCCCTGCTTTCATTTCTTGATGCAATGAGAGCATAGAAATAACCCCTGTGAGCACCTGGAAAGCCAGGTGTGGGGCAACGCAGCTGGAGACCAGCCCTGGCAACAGCAGGAGTTCAAGGGAGAAGAAAAAGCACTTCAGGTATCTCAAGCCCCAGCTTAACCCACTCTTGCTTCCTAAAGCACATTTCTCTCTGGGGGTAATTGTGGTTGCCTTAAAGCACAGGGGTCTCATGCCTCTTCTCACTGACTAAACCACAGTGTGCACACCTTACTTCAAAGTAAGAAATTTTCTGCAGTGTTTATCCTAGGTTTTCCTTCCAAATTTCTAAGTCCTCACATTTTTTCTGGTATTTTTTGATAGCTGTCACATCCCACTCTAGATCATCTTCATCTCCACTATGGAGATTGTTCCTGTCCAAGAGCTCCCAATCCCATTCTCTTCTACAGAAAGCTTTTTGAACCCGCTCTCCTCCTTTCCTGACCTCCCTCTCCTGGAGTTTTTGGCTGCCAGCTCTCTCCACCTCTTCCTCACAGCCTGAGGAAGAAGAACACAGTGACTGTGCACAAAGTGCCCTGCTCGCTGTCTGGTCCGGGAAACAGGCCCTGGAGCAGGACGTATGGGAAAAATCCTGCTCATCTCCTCATGCTCTGAAACAGAGTACATCCCATATGGTCAGGATCTTCAGAGGATTTTGCAACTAAATTCTTAACAGCTCCCTGCTGATTGCGTGCAAGGGGCAATTTTTCAAAAGCTGAGTGCTTGGCCAAAGCTTGGAGGTTTTTTTTTTTCCCCCCTCACTGTTGGAGCAGTAAATGATGTATCTGTGACCAAAACACCAAACCTTCAGCCCTCGAGCCAGAACACAGACATACAAACATTTCTTAATTAAAAAGTTGTAAAATAATTTTACCAAGAGCAGTTACCTCCTTAGAGGGAATTACTGAACTTTGCCAAAAAAAAATCGATTTGAGGTAAATAAATTGCATAGATAAACCTCTGCCTAATGACTGTCAAACTGCCAGGAACCGATAAAATTAAAAAAGGGTATTACACCAAGAAGTCTCAGGTTGTGGTTCCACTAGGTCTGATTACAAAATAGTGTTAATGTAATTTTAAAAAAGATATTAAGAATAAAAGAGGACATTGTAGCATAAGCACTTGACAATGTCTGCAAAGGCAAGCCCGTGCCTTCATGAGATCTCTGCTTGAAATCCCTTCGATGCAAGGCTTTCATTCTGTTTAATTTTAGTACAGAACCAGTTTAGAACACTTGTTTTACAACATTTTCAACAGAAGACAAATCCTTGGCTCTAAAAATTAATCTCGTGCAAAGAATAGAAACTCAGGATGCAGAAATTTACAAAGAGATTTATGAGCTCTTCAGTTGCATAAGAATAAAAAGAAAGAATTAGCTAATTGTTGAGAAATACAGACCAAACTGAAAATGCTACATAAAAAATATAACAATAAAATTCACATTAAATTATTTATTCAGTAATAAACAGTGACACTTTTCTTTATACAAAGCCCCCTCCCAACCCCCCATCACTTCTGATGAGGGGGCAAAAATTTCAATTTTGAGGGAAGCAAGGTGGGAAAACAGGTTGGGGGAAAAGAGGTACCCTGATTTGACTGATGGTTTTAAACAACAGCTACAAAGAGCAAGCAGGGAAAGTGCAGCACAGTTCTGCAGACACTTCACTCGATCACTGTAAACCTCAAACTCCTATAAACACTGGTTGTCTATAGGTACCAAATACCTGAGCCCCAGCTCACCAGAATCAACGCTGGACCAGCCCCCGGGCCAGCACTGGACTGCAATTCAACGCTGGTCCCAACCATCTCAATGCCACTGAAGGTTTCCCAGGACACCGAGGAAAAGAAGTAGCACTCAGGCTTCTGGAGGTGAATGGCCACGGTGCACAGCTGATTTATATTGGAGGCTTGAGCCTTTGAGCAGGTGCATGAAACAACTGGGATGTTTTAATGATCCTCATCCCTAAATTTTCTTTATTGGCAGCTAAAAAAAA
>VZTF01004525.1:165228-191203 GCA_013397755.1 Cnemophilus loriae | reverse complement strand
AAAAAAAAAAAAAAAAGGTGCATTTCCCAGGGAACTCCAGCCCTGCTTTCACAGGTCCCACCGTGGTGTCATGGAGACTGCAGAGCAGGAACAGGGCGAGAGTCACGGGCACTGAGCACAGCAAGGGCAGCTAAAACACGGCTTTCCAGGGACATCTACAATCCCCCTCTGCAACCAGTTCACCCCGTAAGTATAAACCTGCTAACAGCCTAAATTTAGGATATTGAGCAGTGACTGCCCAAACATGTACTCACAGTTCTGGAAAGGATCATCTCTGCTCTCAGCTCCCCCAGCTCAACCTTTCCAAGACCACTCCTGCCTCTCCTGGATTTTGAACTTGCTCAGAGAAGAGACCCTTACTTTTTAAATGGACATCTTCCTGCACCACAACTCTCAGATTGTGCCCATAGGGCTAATATGTAAAAGCAGTATTTATTTTTAAATACCTTCCCGCTTTACATGAGATTTTAGTTCCAAACAACACGCATCAACTTTTTTTAAAAACCCACACACAAACAGTATTTATCATCCAAATACCCTTAGAACCTCAAAGGCTGACATACTAAAACCAAGAATTCCACTTGAAAAATATATCTATTTCTAAATTGTTTATAAAGAAACATGTATGTTGCTGGTCCATTGATACGGAGGAAAAGCTTGTACCTGAAATTAATTAAAATAATCATATTCAGAGATAGGCTTGTCTGCTGAAAGGCAACATACTGCACCTCTCTACGTAACCGCTGATTCCATGGTCATCTTTACGGATACAAATCAAGTGATTTGAAAGGGTTTTTTTAATGTGTTTTTGTTGTGTTGGGTTTTTTTAACGAGTAGGGGAAAATTCACACCTGAGTTAACAGAGAATGCAATAAAATGCCTACATTTTCCATCGCAGATGAGATTTGGTGAAGTCATTTAGTCCATTTACAAAGGACATGTATCTGAGGCACAAGAGTGGAACGGAGGGAACCAGGTATAGCTACATGTGGATGTATATAAATATATTTGTAGAGAAATATATCCACACACACGAGGAATTGTGGGAGGGGGACAGCCGGACATACCTAACAGCCTGGAAGCAGAAAGGCTGGGTGCAGCAAGGCAATCCTAAGGGCAGGTGGGGGGAAATGTGACACTCCCCTCCCTCAACCTCTGCTCTCTGAAAGCTGCGACGAAAAACCTGCTCTCAAAAGTGTTTTGATGCAGGTGTGGACGACTGAGGGAAAACTGGCATTCACTGAGGACCACCTGACCTTGTGTGTCTGGTGAGGAAAGGAATCAGAACAGAGCCCATTTTACTAATGCCAAGTGCAGCTTATTCAGCTCTCCAGAAATTCCAGAAATCCAACCTCCTGGGCAGTCAGCGGCTGCACTATTCCATCTTCTCGTTGGGATGGAAATGGGCCGTTGAAAAAAACTGGCGCCTGCCTCTCAAAAACTGGTGGACAGCTTGCAACCTCCCAGCCCCCAAAAGCAGACATAAAAATTGATGTCAGATTTCTCAACATTAACAGGAATAAAAAGAAATCCTGGACAACTTTAAGGAGGTCAGTATTTTGAGTTTCTTAAAATAAAACAATAATTTCCCTATGTTCTCCCAGAAACAGTGACAGAGTACAACATGTTTTATAAGCCCTCTCAAAATGAATCATCCCCTTTCTTGGGACAGCATCAGAACACACCACACGTAAAAAGAATGAAACAACTCCTTCAGTAATGCATGAAGACACACAACTTATCTGTGACCTGATTTCAAGGGCCTTTTTTTCCTGTCTGCAGAAACATGAGCAGTCTCAACCTTTCTGCTCCTTCTCGCTGCCATCGATTCCCCAGCGCTGCGGCGCTGCAGGCGAGCGCTCCCCTCCTCTTCCAAGAGCAAAGCCACGGCAGCATCTGCTTCTCATAAGCACTTCTGTGCGTGTGTGTGAGTGTGCGTGTATGGCAAAGAGGGAGAGAAGGAAATCTGCTGAATTTAGCTTAAAAGTTTGTCACAGGGAAGGGTGGGTTTGTTTTTTTTTTTCCTTTTCCATCCCTCAAATCGTAGAACGCAGAAGTAGGGCTACTGCTACACACTCAGGCTTTTCCTTTCTCACTTGTTAGCACAAGGGACGATTAGTGACTGAGGGGAAAAGAAGAATTTATTTCACTTTCAAAGTCAATGCACTGGTGCATGAATGGCTACAGACAATAGCAGGCTTTTATTGGCACTTGTCAGCCAAAGTTTGCACAAGTTCCTCCAGCTCACTCCCAGGTTCAGCAGTGGAAATTGGGTGCATTACAGTAGTCCTGGAGGTGGAAGAGGCAACAGCTTCACCACTTCTTCATCCCCACTAACCAACAACTCAGTGATACAATCCAGAAAGAGATTCCAGTGCAAACTGTGGGTCTGTTTCTTTCCTGTCCCATTTTGCTTTGACATAGTATGAGCTTGTGAAGGGGAAAGGCAGTGAGCAGACTGCTCTTGGTAGGCTTTAAACTATTTCAGGAAGTCAAACACACCTCAAAAATAAATGCTGCCTTTTCTTTTGCTTCCCCTGTCACCCAAATTCTCCATCCCTGAAGTTCAAGGAGGACACACTGTCTCTTTGATTAACACCTTTGCCAAGTCCAGGGGAAGAAAAAAAGAAAAGAAGAAAAAAAAAAGCTTAGATTTTTTTTTCCCGCCTCCCAGTATTTCTAATACTGTCAACATTCCTAAGGCAGAACTCTTTTTTTTTAGATGCTTCCTGAACTGTACAGTCCTGATAAGAAAGTGAACTGTGGCAGCTGGTACTCCATTCCCTTCCATGCAGTTTTCCCACTGTATTATGAATTCGTTGACAAATTGAGGAGCTCGCTCCACCAGAGCAGCAATAATATATAGAACTGTCACGAGAGTGAAATTTATTGAGAGAAAGAAATACTGATGGACTACAAAGATGAGGCAAAAAACCCCACCACATTTAATTCATCCTTCCAACACAGAGACTACAACCGTATTATTTTAAAGCAATCTTCAAGCATAGTCCATTCAGCATTTATATGCTGTCTCAAACTTCAAATCAGCAAGGTAGAGACTTAAGGGTCTTGCCAAATTGTGATATAATCCTAATGGCTCCAGTGCCAGCATGTCAAGCCCTCTCCCTTGACACTGAAGAATGCTCAACACCTTCTAGAATCAAGTTCAAAAAGCCTGGAGGGAAGCAGCAGTGCAGTGAGGGAGCCCTGAACCTCAGAGTGGCGTGCACTTCCCAAAGCTCCCCCTCCCCTTTCACACACAGATCCATGTGGTGTCCACCTGACAAAACTACATTTACAATGCTCGGTGCTTTAAAATTAAACTCTTTCTTATCTCAGCCATGTGTTTATATCTTGGTTTTTCCACTCGGACGGCGTGTCTTTCAAAGAGGCATGTCTGAGAGCAGTGGTGACAGAAATATAATGCTTTGAAAGAGCCTTAGGAAATATCACAGAGGGACCCTGGGTGCACAGAGCAGAAAGGCAGCAGCTCCATGCAACAGCCAGGACTCAGCAGCCCAGGTCCTGATCCTGGGCTCACCTCAGTCCCATCTAAGCACGTGCTGACACTGGCTGGAGTCCCATCTAAGCATGTGCTGACACTGGCTCGAGTCCCCAAGGGCTGGGCACGGAGACTGACCCCGCTCCAGCCCACGGCAACCTCGCAGCCCTTACTCAGGATTTGATCATGCTCACCTTGGCTCCAACTACAGCCTTTATTATGCAAGCCAGACCCAAGGCCCAGGCGAGGGAGGTTTCCCAAGCAGAGGGCTGTGGTTCCACGTGGCCACGCTGCTTTTCCAAGGCCAGGTCCTCGCCCCGGCGGCCGCCAAGCCCCGGTGTGTGCAGGCTCAGCACGTGCGGCTGGTTGGAAAACTGCAGAGCTGCAGCTGGGGTCCCGCAAGCCCCACGGCACAGCCGAGGCCAGGCAAACACATTCTGAAGTCAACAGGAGTTGAGAATTGCGGCACTTTCCTTGAGCTGCGCAGCACACGGATCAGGCCAATTGCAAACCTTTTGTTTCCACAAGCCACACATTTTTATTAACCTGGATTTTTTTTTTCCTTTTCATTTTCCCTGAATATTGATGTTATAAGTTACCGCCTTGAAATAGCTTAGCTGAAAGTCTTGCCTCTAAGATTGTACAGATATTTATGAGCACTGTGAGGGCCTGCAACATAACCCACAGGGAGCTGTGTTCAACAGCTTCAATGGATCATAGATGAGGCCCATATTCGTGTCTGATTTAAGAGTATTTGGTCCATTTTGAAAGAATGGATGGGTTGGAAATGCAGTTCCTGTAACCTCAAGCTTTGCTCTATGCTAAAGGTGTTTGCGAGCTTCTGGCAATCAGCACAGTACAAAGCCACCTTTAGAAGCAAGAAAAACAAAAACACTTTTACTACAATCTAACACCAGGAAAAAAACATTTGGCTGAAACTTCAGGTGCGAATTATACTTGCTTAAGCTGGAACAAAAGGACAAAAACATCAGAATCTAGTCATGTGGAAACAAAGAAGTTTAGCTCTTTAAAAAGAAATGAAAGATAGACATTTGAGGTAACAAACAAAAAAACCCAAAATGCACAAACACATCACAGACATCTAAAAATAGCATTTTATACATTTTTGCCAGTGCTTCTCTGAGAGCAAGTTCTTTAAACAGAACTTAACAATTTTACAATTTTTTTTAAAAAAATATGTCATCCTAAAATAGCCCATCAATCCTTACCCAAACTTTCTGTATTTCTACAAAAATAGATGCACAAAGAGCTACAAAATACTGTATTCCTGAAAGAAGGCGCACTGTAGTCAAGGGAGAGTCTTTTTCCTGACTATTGAGACTGTTCATAAAAATATCAAGCTGAACAAAACGAAACACTGTTAAAGGAGCAGAAAGGAGTTAGGTTGCCCAGCTGCAGCAGGCTCAGATGAGGAAAGAAAGAAAAGTTAGGTTTCTGGTTTTTTCCCAACACTGTGGGACCCATAAACGGCCTTAGAAATAAAAGGCTCAATAGCAAAACCAGAACAGTTGGCTCTTCATCTTCATGTGTGTCCTTTGCTCCACGCAGGAGTCAACCACTGCTGTATCACCCACCCAGCTCTGCCGACTCCAGCTCTAGCTGGTCCTAATTTCTCTGCACTTCAGAACCAAGCAGTTTCCTTGCTCTTGTCCTGATGCTGTAGACCTACATTTCAGGAAAGAAAAGGAAAATAATTAATATTAATAAATATTAATTAAATTAATAAATCCGATGGTTTTTTCCTTCCCCCTCCCCAAGCAACTCAAGTAAGGATAAATAAGTTTTGATAAAAAAATATAATAAAATAAAAATGAAAATGAAAAAAACCCCACAATTTAACAGTTTAAAGGACTTGTTAGCAACAGTGTTACTGCTCCAAACTTTTTAGTTTATGAGGGGTAATATTAAACCACACTGAAGTTCGATTCTGGCTCAAGTGGTTCAGAAATGGTGATAAAACTTCTGTATGCACTTCCTTGGTTTGAGCTAATGTGGAGCATGGCATGGAGTGAAAAAAACCTCCAGAAAGATCTGCATCGATTATCCAGTATGCAGCAGAGGAATATTTCCTGGCAGGGGCCAGCCACAGACACTATCTCCTCTAGAAAATGCCTGGGACATTTTAGGATTTCACAGTTTCTGTGGCATTTCACCTCACAGAGGAGAGGGGGAAAATGTTCCTGCAGCATGCAAAAAGCCCCAAATAATTTCACCTACAGAGTGTAAGATTTTCAGCCAAGAATGGCTAGTGCTTCCACATGGGAAAAATTAATGGTTTTCAGCTTGCATTTGTTATGAGTTCCTCTAACATTTTCCTTTGTAAAAAAGTGAGGACTATCTAATAAATGTGGTGCTATGTTGTGGCTTTAGCATTATAGACTTGGAACCGGCATTATAATCTGGGATTTCTCTGCTCCAGAGGGACTCAATCTCTAGATTCACACCTAACAGGGCGTAAACCTCAAATCCAGACAATAGAAGGGGAGGTGCATCTTAAATTTCCCAAAGAAGATACATTCTTGCTCCTTAATAGGGAAAGCAAAGGAGAGAGATGCCAACACAGATTTTTAGAGGTAGTAAGGCACTCAAGTCTCAATGATTTAAAACCTGCCCTTTGATGTTTTGAGGCAAGTAAATCATATTTCATGAAATGAAGGTACATTTCCCACTATAAATCATCATTCCTGCTATATAGTGTACCAAGGCACCTGACTTGCTAAGAATTTAGGGTTAATTTCACCACGTAAATAGGTACAACTCCAGACCTCAGTGATGTTGCAACCATTGGAGCTCCAGTTCATTTGATCTTTAACCTGTGAAAATTGACAGATCCATGTGCTAGGCATGGATCTCATTTCCATATCCAGTCACACAGTGAACGTGAAAGAAGACCCGTAAGTTTTCAAAAAGCCTAACAAGCATGGAGGGCTCAAACCTGACAACTACCTCCTTGCTTTAAGATCACAAACAGCTAAATAATGATGATCAACATTTCGGAACCGAGCTGCAAAGCAATTAGCACGCACATAAAAGATGAGAGCATATGGCTCTATCCACGTGAGGATATCCACGTGTCCAGCAGTGAGGAGACAGGGAAAGCAAAGCCCACGGGTGTGGTGCACCAAACCTTGTTTAGTGCTTTCTGCTCCATTTCACATGCACTTGTACCTATTTCTTCAGATTGGAAAAACTGGGATATCCCTCAGCTAGAGCATGCCTATAAAAACATGTTCAGAGGCTCTTTATTCAATGAAGATGTCTCCTTCTTGCTTAAGAGCTATTCGTTTCCCTGGCAGCATCATACACAGAGTCATAATGAACTGCTGTTAGCTCCCTCAAAGTTAGTGATGACAATCTGGGGCTATTTTTCCCCTGCTGCTTACAATTTTTTTAAACAAAGGTAACCCAAAAAAAAAAAAAAAAAAAAAAGGGAGTCAGACAGCAGAAGCCTTTCAGAGCATAAAGTTAAGTTCACCAGTGGAACACTAAAGGACACCAGAGGCAATGGAAGCCTACAAGAAGAGAAACAGGTTATATGGCTCCTGGCAGCTTAGAAAAATGACACACACACATGTTAAAGAGATCTTCCACCCGACTGTAGCAAGTGGTAGAAAGGGAATAACCAGCTGAACAGGCACCTTCCTAGGCAGGTGTCTTTGCAAGACACAAATAACTGTAATGAGGAGGTTAAAGGTACAGCTCTGGACTCTAAAACAGCCAGAGAAAACAATCCAAAAAAACCAAAGTTGCCCTGTTTACAGAACTGAATGTGGAACACTTTCCATGCCTTTTCCTCATCATATTCCTATCTCCTTCAAGGCAAGGCCATCTGCAGTCCTAATACAGAATCCAACCCCGCTGCTCACCCAGAGCTTCCACTTGCAGTGCAAGTGCTGTAGTGCCTTCCTCTTAGCAAGGACATTGTCACTTGCAGTGCATGAGCCAGCACTGCCACTCCAGCACAATTCCCCTTCTCTGGGACACCAAAGTTACAGCTAATTGCCACACAAACATTATGCAGGTTCTGTGGGAACATCTATGCAAATTTAATGAGTTGTGACAAACTTGTGGGATGTGTGTGAGCAGAGACAAATGTACAGAAGGGATCGGACTGGCCCCTCAAATTCCAAATTCAGTGTATTACACTGATGTACGGGCATTTCCAAAAGTAGACTTTCCACAGTACACCAGGACTAAAGGATGTTGATTAATTCACCTAAATTTGAAGTTATTCACCTCAATGTGCGTAACTTTACAGGATAAAGAACGTGCACCTTGATTTTAACAGACTTACAGCCATCACTCATGCCAAAGTCCTGCTTTGCTTTTAGTGTGCTGGGGCTGCAGGAAGCCTCCTCCAGCACATCTGTCAGACAGCAGGACAGGATATCCTCCTAGGCTCTGCAGCAGCAAGGCAAGGTGCTCTGCTCTCCTCTCCTCCCCACGGGCTGCTGCCAGCACGGCCAGATCCCACTGCCCACCTGAGGGGCCTGGTGTGCAGGACACCTCCCACGCTGCTCCCGAGGGAAGCACTGATGGCTACAACCACCAGCAACACTGCAAGGCAGAAATTCCCCTCCCCAGCCCCTGATCTTAAGTGCTGGACGTGGCTTAAGCACAAGCAGGAGGATTTAGTGGTGACACCGGATCACAGCTGCAGCCCTGAGCCACAGGCAGCGCTGGTGACAGCCTGACCTTGCTTTGCTTGACACCAGCAGGGCAAGGAACAGAGGGAGGCCGAAGCTCCAAACAATCTGTGCTTATTCCAACGTGTTTCTATCAATGCTTGACATGAAATGTACTTTTCTATTGAGCATTGTAGCTTGTGCGCTTTGGAAAGACACTACACACGAGCAGACACAAACCTAGCACGTTTTAATAGCTCTTGATGGAGATCAGCATTTTCTTTAATCCCACTTGCGAGGGATTAATAAAGGGTTAATTTGCAGCCTACAACGTGAAGATTAAGCCACATTTAATGGCAATCAGGTAGCTAAACCTCTCTTCATCCCCCAAAACAGGACCATGTAAGTTCAAACAGATGTGCAAGACAGATCAATAGTCTGTCAGCTCTCTGAAAGGCGCTGTGCTGATGTCCCACACAATGTGCTCTGAAACAAATTCCCAAACTACACCGTGCATGCAGTGGGAACCTCCTCTTAAACTCTGAAGTGATTCAGCATCATCCATTCATGAGATCGATTATTCGGCTTGGCATGGCCGAGACGCAACAATGTAGCTGGAAGAGGGTAAGATTACAGCCAGCCTGCCCTGATCCCAACACTATCAATCCACATAATTCAGCTGTGAGGAATTTTGCAAATGTTTCTATAATCGCATGTGACAGCAGCACAAGAAATGTGACCCATGGTTAGCAGGGGGAGAATCAGTTCATAAGTGAAGGACTCCAAAAAGCAATGTCTAGGTATAGACCAAGTGAACTTTTTTAACATAAATCACCTGAAGCTCGTGGAATCTGACATATTGACAGCTCCACAGGTTATTTTCTCCAGGGATATTTGAGCAAACACTTTCAGAACTGACATATTCTTGCCACTATGGCCTTACCCTACTCTGGAAAAGGCACTTTATGTCACTAAAAGCCAGTTCACTCTTCCAGTCCCTCGAGTTTGTAGCATCTCTGTTGAGATAGCTGCTTCACATTAGAGTTAAATGTAATGAAATGCTATGTGATGTGGAGATTTATCCAGTATAATCCGCTCTCCCTGAAGTGCACGAGAAGCAAGTGCTGGATGTGACTCCGTGTGGTACTCCAGCAGCCCCCTCCTCTCCCCACACCTTCCCCGAGATGACACTGCTGGATGTGCACACAAAACACTGAGGCAATTAAGCTCCCTCTTCTCTCCACACCTCGAGTGCCTGTAACCAAAGCATTTGTCTCAACTGCACAAGCTGCAGGCAAGGCTGAAAAGGGAGCTCAGCCTTCCTTCCTGCCCTTCCCAGCAAGCCTCTGCTTGGAAAGCACAGGAGAGGTGAGTGTGCAGGGGAAGAAAGCAAATAATTGTAATGTCACAGGTTTCCACCACCCACTGTGTTTCATTGCTTGCACCCTCGTTTCCAAAACTGAGGCTGCCTAACAGGGTTTTGCTGTTGTGTTTCAGTGTGTGACCCTTTTGAACAATCTCAAATAGGTGAGGCATTGGTCTGCTGAGATTCTCCGTTTCTTCAAACCAGTCACACATCTCCCCTCTTTCTTTTTCCCCACAGACACTCACGGACTAAAACCCACACATCAAGCACGGGGCAGAAGTTAACAGTTCAGATCTTTTTCACTGCCTCCCATGCTGAGCAACCAAAAGACATGCAAGGCACTGCCAAATCGGGATCCTGACAAAATCAGCACCCAACTGTACCCCTCTGCAGGGATTTTCACAAGGAGCAGGCAGCACCAAGCCAAAGCTGTGTTTGTTCCCTAAGGCAGTGCTAGGACCCAGAGTCCTTTTTGAGGTACTTGCTCTTAAAGAGAAAAACAACTCACAGCCTAGGCTGGACTTGTACTTAAGCCAGGTAGTGGTTTCTCCTGACTAACAATTCCTTACACAGTTGTCAGTTCCATCCCCAAAAGGTTACATCAAATACCAACGCTCTGCAGGTGGACTGCTGGGGCTGGTCCAGGGGGGCTTGTCCCTAACACCAGCGGCAGTGACAGTCTGCTCGTGCTTCAGAGAAGGCAGCTCACTCCCCTTATGGAATGTCATAAAGAAAAAACTCACGATCCCAGGCTGGTTAGACTATCATTCTGTACCCAAAAGCATAAAATATAATTATTCTTGTATCGCTGGTTTAGCTGGAAAGGTTATTTGTATGTAAACTGTCCAGTGTTAAGAACCCTGATGAGCTTTTTTATCGACATCAAGACAGCAAGTGGCATAGTATTTAGAAGAGATTATTGGTTCCCAGTTGCTTTAAAGTGAAGAGACAGAGATTTGTATTAGATTCATAGTATTTCATCTTCCAGAAACAGCCTTTTTTGCCCCCATCCATTCTTTGTTCCCCCGCCCACTGATCAATGCAAAGAAGTGCTTCTCACAAACTGAACCAGCCAGAGAGCGCTACCAAAAAGGGAGACAAATAGACTCTTTAAGGAAAAGGGAACAAAGATACAAACCTAGTGCTGCCTTAATCAGATAACACACTGTCTTTAAGAAGTACTAATCTGCAAGGATTGCTGCTGGTGAGATAAATATCAAACCGAAAAAGGAGCTCTCAATGGGGCCTATGAGCTCCAGGATGGATGCACTGGGAACTGTCAGTCACCCATCACCTGATTGCAAGAAACCTCAAACACTGAGGGCTGCCAGACTGCTCCTGATACTGAGACAAGAGCCTGCCAAAAGCTCACAGACACAGGTGGAGTTCATGGTCTGCAGTTCATACTACAGACCCTGCAGTACAATGAATTTAATTCACACACCTCTGCCTAGAGCCTACAGAAAGATGTTTAGTTTGATGGTGAGCACAGCTCAATCAGCATCCTCTACTCTCCATGTGACACCTGGATACTACACATGAAGGAAATTCTGAGCTGTTCCAACTCAAGATACAGTCCTCATGTACTGCAAGTTATTAGTGCATTGGAGGTATATGCTGGTGAATGCATATATGAACTAGCTGAACAAGCTGAAAACTCCCCCACAGTAGCATAATTAATATTTTCCCACAAGATTTAAACAAAACCAAACAAACAAAAAATGCAGATCACGTCACAACTCATCTGGCTTGAATGGGACCAAGGCAGACAAAGGTCTCTCAGCAAAAGGCAGTGAGAGCTGGATGTTCCACAGCTCACCTGCCCTGACAGCAATTACAGGAGGGATTCCCACCTGGAAATACATTTGGACATGGCTTTGAGAGCCAGCCGTGCTTCAGCTGGAGGGAGTTCACGTCTCTGCTCAAACTCTTCCTGCTAAAACAAGTCACAGACAAAAAAAGAAACAAAGAAAAAAAAAAACAAAATCAAACCATCTTACCTGTATCAAACCCAAAACTCGGCACGATGTCCACTGTCCCGTGGAAGGCTCCAGCCCAAGCTGAGGTAGCGCTGGTGACAGCAGCGGGGTCTGTCTTTGTCACGTCACACTGGGGAGCAGGAATCCTGGCGGCGCGCACCGACGGCACCAGCAGGGAGCCGTAGCGGGGGTCGCGGTGCGAGCCGGGGTGGTGGTGGTGGTGCATGTGGGCATGAGGGTGATGGCGGTGCACGTACACATCGTGCATGTGTGCATACGAGGGGCTCACCTGAGATGCTAAAGGGTAATGCCAGGATTCGGAGGCGGCAGGGGGAGGAGGTGGGGCAGTCTGGTGAAGGCCGTGTCCCGGCCAGCTGCTGGGATCTGGTGTTGGGAAGGTGCCTGGTGCAGTCACGGGGAAATCGGGGTGCACTCCACTTAAGCAGGGTGGAGGAGGAGGCTGGTAAGAGCTGGTCCAAAACGAGGTTGGGAAACCGCTCCTTTGGCTTGAAATTGTTGAGCTTTCTGGTAGGGAGGAAAGAAGCGAAGCATGACTGAAACTGAACAAGACATTTCGTGACACAAACCCCACAATGATTTGCTACTCTCTGAAGTTTGTAACGCTGAACTCAAGCTTCCTCAGTAAATACAGAGCCACAGGACATTTGAAGTAGCAGGACTGTCTAGTCCAATTCCTCTCCTCGAGTGGGGTCACCTGGGGCAGGTTGTCCAGGACCATGTTCAGACAGATTTTGAGGGAGATCTCAACTCCACAGCCTCTCAAAAAAAAAACCAAACAAAAAAACCCAAAAAACAACAACCAACAAAATAAAAAGTTTTCTTGTGTTCAGATGGAATTTCCTGTTTTCTAATCTCTGCCTATTACCTCCTGTTGTGTCAGCAAGCACTGCTGAAGGGAGCCAGGCTCCCCCAACTTCATTCCCTCCCATCAGGTTTTAACATACGTAACTTCCCCTCCAAAAAGATTTTTCTTCTTCAGGCTGTAGAGTCAGAGCCCCCTCAGGATCTTTGTACAGGAATTGTGAGAGGCTAACTCCTGCCCAGACCAGAGCACATCTTTTAGAAAGGCAGCTGTTATGGCTGCAAATGCTTCAGAGGAGAGAGAACCAGCTCACACTGCAGAACAGGAAACATTTGGCTAAAAGAATACTTCATCTTCTCAAACTAATTGCATGCTTTGATGGGATACAGGTCATATCTAACACAGTTTATCTTAGTCTCTTATAGAATATATCATGATGCCCTCTACCCAACAGGAGCATACAAGCAGAACCATCTATGTAGCTCAAAGAGGTTTTTGTCAGAAATAAAAGACTTGCTGCTTCTTACAACTAGGCCTCAGCTTATATTTAAATGGATTCCAATACCTCTACATTATGAAATCACATTCTAAAAATTCCTCTTTTGAAGGAGCAGTTAGTGTTTTTGATGTGTAGGAAAGTCTTGGCTTCTCCATTCTCACAATCCTCTTGCCAGCTCATGCTAGAAAGTACTGCTTCATGCAATATGTCTCAGCTCCAACAGGATTTTTTTTTTTTTGGTCAAAGATGGAAACATAAAAATACAGAACTTCACCTCTGATGAAAGAACAGTCATAAAAATAGCCTATGGAGAAATAAAGCCAGGGAAGTTTAATATCTGATGAGGCGAGGAATCCTCTGTTCCTCATAACTTTTGTAAAAGTAGTTTTTTTTTTTTTAAATCACCTTTTGTTTTGCTTTGTTTAATAAGCAGCTGGAGTGAGACTTGGGTGAAGACACCACTGAGAATGAACAGATTCTTCAAACACTCGTGCCTCTGAACTTTGCTTATCCAAAAATATTTTGGAAGCAAAAAACTTGAAAGTGTTTTCTGACTGCATCACTAGGACACTCATGTCTCTGTTTTAAAATCCATTAAAATCCTAGAAATTTTTCCACACATGAATTGGCTTTGATTTAGGCGGTTTATTGAGTCTGATTAACTCCCAATATTGGAAACAAACTTCACAAACATACCACGGACAAACACAGAGCATGCTTTATGCCAAAATGCTTCAGAGGCTGCAAGCTTGTCTGGCAAACTGCACCCCAACATGGGTTTCTTCAAAAGGTTGAGCTGCTTTTAGCAATTTATTTCTATTGCAATTCATGCTTGAAGACTGGAGAGAACTTCAAGCATATTACAGAAGCCTCAGTACTCCTCCAAAATTGGTATTGTTCCTTGTTTGCAAACCATTCCTTGTAAAAAGGGATTACACAGCGCTGACACCAAAAAAAAAGCAAACTTCATGTCCAGTCTGTCGTTTTCCACACTACTTTAACAGAGGAGCACAGCTTGACAATGCTTTGCCAGTATTCTGGAAAATTAACCTCTGTAATCGAGTTTTTGAATACTATCTGGCTGTTATCTGCATGGAAAAGCCCTAAATCCAAAGCACTGCACTTCAAAAAAGCACAGAAAACCACAAAGTATCTGCAGGACAGCTTTAATAACAGGAGAGAGCCCTTTAAACCACTGAATTTGCCAACATGAATTTATCCCAGATTGCATAACAGCTTGGCTTTGCCAGTCATGCAGGAGGTCTAGGCCACAGAAAATATGTTTGGTCATCTCCGTTTTTCAAACCTGTGCAGGTTTCACAAAGCCATCTCTGCTATCTGACACTGCCATGGGCCAGCCCCCACTGACATCCCTGAGTGCAGCCACCCTCACTGGGAAAGGTCAGTCCTGTCACTGGAGATACAGGCTCCATCCAGATCATATAAAAAACATACAGGAAAATTTCACCCACCCCGAGCGCTCAGGGATACCTGGCGTCTATGGAACATGGGAAACAGCATTTTCCACGCTGTCCCTGAGAAAGAAAAATAATAAAAATAAAAAAATCTCTGTGTTTCCATGGCCTTTCAGAAGGCATTTAACAAAAACTGTCCACCAAGAAAGATACTACAGTCACCACAATTTCCTACCCTAAGTACAGGGAGGCAGGGACAAGGCAACATCCCAGGGACCACGAAGTTGTGGCCGACGCAAATGTTCATGGTGGCCAACCCAAATGTTCATGGTGGCCAACCCAAATGTTCACAACACACACTGAAAACATGCCAGAAGTGCACACACTGTAAATGAGACAATGTGTGGAGCTTTCTGTAGTTCAACATCAGCTCTCACTTAAGGCGAGACGAAAGAAAAGTAAGATAGAAAAACAACCCAACACTTTCAGCAAGGAAAAACATGTTTATAAAAATGCCATTAAGGTAACATTAGTGTCAAGGTATCATTAGCACCTACAAAATATTTCAGGCAACTACACCTAAAATTGAATATTCACGTTACTCGAGCCTGTCGTAGGGAACTGTATTTTATAAAAAAATCGGTTTTCAAATTAATTTTAGCCTGAACTGATCAGTAGTTTCAACATACAAATGATGAAAACTTGCTCTTTTCAGAAGAACAGGTTCTAATTTTCAAAATCTCTGCTCAAAACAAACAGAAAAACCCCCTGCAATATCACCTTTACGATAAAATCAGAGTTTGCATTTTCACCAGAATACCTTAAAAAAAAAAAGAAAGAAAGAAAACATGCAAAAATAGATGAAAAAAAAAAAAATTGCTAATCCCTCTTTTCAGATAAAGGAGAAAATGCAGTGAGCTAGGGACCAGTTCATACTCACACACTTTCCATTGAAACCTGTACCTCCCAGAACAGCTACTGCAAAAAGCATTTTTCTTTCTAATTTATCTCTGAGTAAGAAATTGACAGCAATTCTGACTACCCATGAAGGTTATTTATGGAAGAACTTCAAGCTAATGATACTTCAACTTCTTTAGGTAATGGGATACAAACTCACATCCGTATGCTCTAACTGAGCATCTTTGGTACTGTGCATAAACCAGAAGACCAAGCTGCCAGTGTTGGTCCTTCCCCGTCCTTTTCAAGCACGAGTATTTCAGAAGCCCATTTGGGCCTGATAAAGCTCATGTCAGCTTCTCTTCTCTGGAGCAGCAAATGCCCTCAGCTCTCTCAGCACCCAGCAGCCTCCCCAGGGATTTTCATGCCCCTCCAGCAGGTGCAGGGATGGCGCAGGGCGTATCTCCTTACTTTATTCCCGGAAGATGTTCAGGACATGCAGACCTCCATTCCCACTGAGAGCACAGGGCACACGGGGTCAGGAGGCAGCATGGCTGGAGGACCCTCACACCAGGCCACCCATGTCCCCTGCAGACTCCTCCCCAGACGGCTGTGAAACCACAGAGGGCAGACAGGGAAGAACAGCAGGGTATGTCTGAGGCCAAAGGGAAGATGCCCGACCCCACCCACGGAACGTCCCCAAGCCCGCTGAAGAGGGCTTGCTGTGGGCATGGGGCCTCTGGAGATTGCCTCAATCCCACTGCTAAAACATTTATAGCCTGTCTGGGCCATTTATAAACGCTCCAGTCTCCTTTTTAGCTAGCATAGGTTCAATCCTGCTCTCAGTCGAGTCAACGGAAAATTTCCCATTAACGTTAATGGTCCCGGCTCAAGCCATAAATTCCTCTAGCTCCCCAGCCACTTGTGCTGACCTTTGCTTAAACTTCCTCGGATTTGTCATCATCCTTCTGGAAAGCAAGTCCTTCTGTGCTATTTTTCTCCTCACAGTTGTTTCCAAAAATCCCATATCTCCTTAGTATCTGTGGCTTTCATCAACGCAGTCTCACCTCCACAGCGCTGATTAGGAACACCACTGCTCCTGCTCAGATCCCACCAGCACCTCTCTCACCAACCCAGCGTAAGGCCATTGCTCACCATGCTTAGTTCACACCGCTCTGCCAGTCCACGTAAGGATGCGAAATAATGCAGCTGTGGGGATCTGAAAAAATACCCAGACTGCCACATGCAACAAAATGGAAACAGCATCTTACTGGTACACTTTTTCCGGTCACCAATTTGGAAATCCTGTCTGTAAGGGCTACCTAGTGTCCCTGGCAAGATCTGCTCTTTGTCACACCAATACATATAATGAATATAAGCATTTATGTGCATAACAAGAGGTACGTGTTAGGACAGCGAGTAAATGCCTCGCGGAACCTACCACATTTCTGCTCCCTGCTTGGAGGCAGAAATGTGTCATCCCCATTTTACACCCAGCAAGCCATAACATCTTCTGTACCTCTCCCATGAGCAGGCTGCAATGGAAAACACCACGTGGCTGCAGCCATGGGCTTGCCCCCCAGCCTATTCCATCCTGCACTGGCTCCTCCCTGCCTGGAAAGCAGCCGTGGACAAATCCTAACCACCTGGCAAAGTCACTCGAGAAAGCTGCATAGGTTTCCTTCGCGTCCAAGGCCAGCACCCCATGCAGCTTTGCTCTTGCCTCACACACAGGCCAAGTTTCACACTCGGAGCTAAAAAAAAAAGCCTCCAACCTTGCAGCAGACGTCTGTGAAGCCACGTGAGCTCTGCCCCCTCCCATCCAGCCCCTGGCAGAGACAGGATATGGCAGGAGCAAGAGACTCCTGCTCCTTCCATGCCTTTGGCTCCTCTCTCCCCCTTTCACACCTGAGATCACTCAGCCCAAGAAGCTCCTCGGTTCTCGGAGATTTGAAGGGGATTTTTCCACCTCCACAGTGAAGCAGAATTTCAGCTGCCATGCAATGTGTGTTACTGCAACGCAGCCTGAGTAAGCCAAGCTACAGAGAGCGAGTTACTGCCCCTCTTACCTCTCCACAGAGGACTCAGCCCTGCCTTGCTCTTGGAAAGGGCAGTCTCTGAATTGAAGCTACTGGCTTGGCTCAAAGCTCTCGAGAAGTGTTCATCCACCACTGAACCAATGTCTCCCTGGAAGTAAGTGAACAGGACGCAGCGAGAGTTCAGGTACTCCATCTCGGCAGGCTGGTCTTTCTCATCCTCCTCTTGCTTGCTGGGAAGGGTCACTTCCAGAGACTCCTGCATCTTGTTGTACACAGCTAACTTCTTCTGGGATTAGAAACAAAACAAACAAGAGATGTATCAGTGATGGCATTCGCTGGAAGCTCAACATATGGTTTCCTTAACAAAAAATAACTGAATACACTGAATAACTGAATATTCATTTTGTAATTAAATTTGGACTACCAGGATATTTCACACTGGCATTTCACAAAGAAGAGAATACCAGCGCCCACTTAAGAGTCTCTATTCCTCTTACACAGATGGACCTGCTTCTCAGGCATGTTTCACAACCACAATTTATCAGCACCAGCTTTCACTCCATACTTTCAAAAGAAAACAGACAGGCTCTAACAATATCCTCCTGACTCCCACCTGGAGAGGATATTCCCATCAATAAAGCCTACGGAGTCCAGCCCTGTGGAAGGGTGGCCAGATACACGGCATCTGCATTTCACACATCCAGCTGGGCAAGCACCAGGTTTCTCTGGGCACACGCCTCCAGCTGAGCATACAGGGCCCTCTGGATTCCCCACACTTACTGCAGAAGTGGTAAAGATGGGGGAGTTTCCTGCTTCCTGAAAAATTTTATACTGTATTATCAAACTCCACAAAATGCATAAATTTTCACTCACTGACGACAGAATTTTTATCACAGGAAGTTATACCTCTGGGTGGTGATTGGGGTTTGGTCAGGGTTTTCAGAGCTTGGTTTCTTTGTTGGTTTGGGGTGGTTTATTGTTGTTTTGAGGTTGGGGTGGGAGGGTTTTTTTTTTCTTTTCCTTTTTTCTTTTTCTTTTTTTTAACACCAGCTTTTGGGAAAAAGGACAAAAATTCAAGTCGTAAAAAATTAAACATGTGATCTGGGGGAAGAGGGGGATTGACAAGTCCGCAAACATATGCAGAAAAATCCACCCCAAACCGAAAACACAGAGAAGCATATAAAAAAGCAAAATTCTCACAAGCCATCTGTGAATGGCTATTTCAGAATCTCCTCTCTCTCCCTCTCTCTCAAATCAAACCTAAATGTCAAAATAAATGTGTGTGAAGATCCATTTTGCATGGAACATATTTTTCAGATGTTCCACTTTACAACTGTTTTCACAGAAAAAAAACCTCTCTCCCCACAACAGTCAAGCTGCAGGAATCATAGCTTTTAGCTAGCCAGCCATTTCCACAGCTGACTTTACACACAAGCACTTTCAGGAACCCAAAAACAACTACAGTCCATATGCAGAAGTATTTCATAGCATTCCTATAGAGTTACAGTTTGACTTATCTTTAATGGTTTGCTTGGCAACACTCTAGCACCATCAGAATCTCTTTAAGTTTATGGCTTTTTTACCCTTTTTCCGAAGTAGTTCTATAGAAAAAGTTAAACAACTACACAGTCTATAAAGTTTCATTTTTACAATAAATACGCTCGTACAATTCAAAAATAATTGAAAGTCGTTTTCTGACCTTGTGTACCATCAATACATTTAAATTTGGTGCTTTATAAAATCATATAATCCGATACAAATTCTCTCACTGTAATACAAAATAAATCCTGTGGGCTGAACTCTTAATTATGAACGGTTATTTTAAAAAATAACTGTAAGAAAGAGCTATTGACAAGTGGAATTAAAACCTATTATACTAAAAGCTCATAGCAACTTAAGCAACGTATCTGACATTCCAGCGAGTTAACTCACAAATGTAAAACAGCTCAGTGATACCATTAATTCAGATGCTGTTGCACAAACTGCGGTGAGGGACGAACGCAATTTTATTTCAGTTGGGGATATCCCGGCAATGGCCTGGAATTCCAGTAAATCTGTGCTTCACAAAGCAAGTTACACTGTGGCTCAGTTTAGCACAATATTTCTTACTTAGACTTATGGGAGAAGCGCTGGGATTCACTTATAAAAATACGTAAAACAGACAAAAATATGGAAACAGCTAAATAAAGCTGTTTTACTAGAAACTAGAATTGCTAAAATGAAACAGTCTGAGGCTCTGAAACACATTCTTGCAAATGAAGAATTTGGGGTAATCTGTACTTTTTTTGGAAATGCTTTGTGCCATCTGTAAACAAACAAACGTCTCAGAAAAGGTCTCCTAATATTTGTTACCTAAATGCTTACTAGGATATCACTCAAAGTGAGCGTCATGGTTTTGCCTGAGTAATCACGGACCACTGAGACTTCAGCTAGACAGAAACAGTTCTAGCAACACCGCACACACAGGAGACACGTGCATCGGAAATCTGCAACGCATCTACCTCAGTGACTTGGCCATTCCTAAAGCTGCACCACAACTCAGATCCTCCTAAAAATGCAAGACGAGTGGCTGGGGAGGGTGCTTTTCTCGTTTTTGGTTCTGGTTGGGCTTTGTTTTTTAAGTGGAGACAAAGTACGAAAGAGATCCTTTAAGGAAATCTAAATAGGTCTGTTACATGCCAGACCTCGAATACGGGCAGTGCACGCTGAAAGTTGACTCCCATCCCTACAGGTGCTCATACTGATGCCGCAGTTATGCAAATGCAGGCACAGGCACGCAATTATACACAGACACACACCGCTAATACAGCCCCTGGCTTGACTCGCTGATCAGGAAGGAAGTCTTTCAATGTTCCTATACAGAGACTGGAGCTCAGGAAATTAAAACTTATCTCCAGAGTCGCTTCTCTGCGCAGGAATGTTCCCCCTTCCACAGCTTAAGAATCTAATTCGTTTTCCATTTCTACTCTCTTCCCTCCCCTCCAGTCCACGGGCAGTCATTACAAGATGCTCTGAGCACTTGCTCCTTCAGAAAACACTAGATCTGACCTTTTTTAAAAAACATAGTAGGACTGATGGACAGGCACAAGGCCTTGTGAGCAGACTGAAGTTATTTACAGTGCAAAGTTGTGGTTTGCAGTGAGTTATTTGCAAAGGATGAGAGTTCTAAATTTAAAGGTTTTTCAAAACAGCAAGCCCATGATCAGACACAGATCTAATTAATTTGCATTTCGGGAAGAAATTATCAGCCTGTAATTGCAAAACTCTTTAAATAAGAGACTACAGTGAGAGAAAATGACTCCACAAGTTTTCTTTTTATGCAATGTATATACATTCTTTGATAATGTGAGGGTTTTTTCCCCCAACTCACCTAAAATACCCTGTTTGCACATAAATTCCCGAATTTTTGTTCTGACCTTAACAGTAACCTTCTCATAGTATTTCTGACTGCACTTGTGTGAGTGGAAAACTATGCAAGATCATCAGCTGCTAAATGAATTTGTCCCACAATCATGGAGTGTGAGGAAACAAAAACAAAAAAACCCACAAACACCGGGTTAGGTTTATGGTAACTAATCTCAGGTAGCCCAGTTTCACTTGTACTTTTTCATGTGAACAGTTCCAGCATATATTTAAGCAGCCAACTGCATCTGTAAGATCTTTAGAAAGACTATTTTCTGACCAAACACAGTGTTATCTCTTGTCAGTCTTCAATACTTTAATATATTCATGAAATACACCTCTCCCTTCCTTCCACTAGAGATTGATATTAAGCAGCCTCTGAAAAACAAAACAAAACAAACACGCAAAATCTTCTCTTGGCCAAGACGCAGAATTCAAAATCTAAATTCAGAATACAGAATTCAAACAAAAAACAAGGAAATTCAGTGTCTATATCCCTTAGATAACAGACCCTAGTTCGCGGCTGAAATGGCCCAGTCTCTGGGCAAACAGAGCTGTACAGCCCAGGCTGAATTCAGCTTTAATGAACATTGTTTTTGTTTTATTTCATATATTCACAAACAGGCAATTACAAAGAAAATTTAAACCCTTCACTTCAAATTGCACAACAAAAAGAAACTAAAGGTCAACAGCACATCGCTGCTGATATGGGAATATTAAAAAGAAAGTTTATTCTAAACAAGTGTTCTCCTGTCTTCCTGAGCACTTTTAGACCAAGAAAACGTGTGTTCCAAAATCTTACACAAAATCCCTGCCGTGAAGATTCTTGTTATTTTCTGACATACCCTATCCAGAACCAAGCAGAACTGTTCTCAAGCAGCAAAATGTTGGCCACATTAAAGCCTGTGGCAAAAGTCCAACTGACTTCAAGGGTCCCAGGTCTCACCCAGAGTGTCTGGTAAAAATGTCAGAACATTCCTCCTTGCAAATCGAAAAAAATTCACTTCCAGCAGAAACCAGTTAGTAACCAGCAAAACAAAAACGAAGAAAAAACAAACAAAAAACCAACAACAACAACAGCAACAACAAAAAAACACAACCAAGCAAAAACAACCACACTTCTGAGAACAGACAAGGTTTTACTTTAGCCAAGTCTGAATCAAAAATTCAGGCCAGCTCTTATTTTTCATATAAACTGGTTGCCTTTTCCTACAATTTATTATCTCTATACATGCCACCATACAGCATATGGTCCTTTATGCTCCCAAGCATGAAAGTCTGGTGTGCCTGTGGCCACCTGTTACAGATTTTCCATTATGAGAAAAAGAACAGGAACCAAAAATAAAGAATAACTACACCGAGGAAACACTATATGACCCTATCCTGAGAAAAAGGCTGTCATTTGACATAAGCTTCTGGGAAGGAATTCCAGCAACAAACTTGAAGCAAATCCTCAGACAGTCCTCCATTTGTGGAGCTGTCTGCCAAGCAGGCTCCTACTGACAACACAGAAAGCATTCAAGGAAGAAGACAGTTCCAAGCAATCAGGGCATGGAATGCTGGGCCTGAAAGATGTATTTATGGCACTGCCCTAAAAACATGAAACAATTACTTCTACCCACACAAACAAGCAAGGTGAGAGCTTGTTTTCAGCTGAGCCACTGGATTTGTAGAAGTAGAGCCTGGAGGCCTTGCTATGCTCTGCTGGTGGAGGGAAGTGGTGAAAAAAGAATGAATTCATACACCTTTTGCTGTACATATAAATAGAGATGTACCATTAAAGTTTAAAGGTCTAATTTTATATAGCTAGAGGAAGATCAAATAGAATTTGGTCCCAGTCAGAATGACAGAGTAAAGCAAGCCAAACTTTTTAAATCAGTGATGTCTCATAGGACTGAACCAAACAAAACCAACTAACAAAACCTCACACACAGGGCAAGACCTAATCCAGGTTTTACATCCCGTAGATCTGGGAGTAGACGAGTTATACAGGTTATAAAGCTTCCAGAGAAGTTAGCAGAGCAAACAGCAAAGGAACAGCCTTAAGAATCGGAAATGTAAAAAGTGAATGTGAAGCCGTGCTCTGCTGTTACCTGCCGTTAAGACACTGCAGACTTCCACGGAGCATAAACAGTATAATAATCCCATCCTCAAAAGCTGATGAGTTCTTTGCACATGATGCAAAGAACTTCACTGAAAAAAACAAGTTACAGTATGTGAATTGGGGTTTAGCCACAGCCCACTGACACAGCATTAAATGTGACCTGTCCTTGTCTGCGACTCTGTCAGTTTGGAAGGAAGCGCCGAGTTGGTGACCTAAACTGCTAATGAAGACAAGCCCTTATCTGGACAAAGTCAGTCTACAGCACTGCCAGCAGAAAGTCTGACTTGAGCATATCACAACTCCTTATGCAAGACTTGATTTAGCAAGGACGGTATTGGCTTAGATGTTGGCTTGCCTCTGCATACCATGGAGAAATTCCAAAACTACCATTTACCGTAACTTCCCATTTCAAAGGTCTTGAGCTGGTGCGTTAGCGAGCCAGGGTGAGTCCTACCTGAGCCTCAGCCCTGCAGCTTGCTGTGCCCAGCCTGACGTGACAAGACAAGCCCTCCCCGTGCGCCGGGAATACAATGGGATTCTGCTCCAATTACGTGTTCCCAAAGCCTCTCCGAATTCCGTTACACCCATTCCTCACCCAGCCCACAGCAAAGCCAAAGCTCGCTATTACAGCTGCACAGCCCCTCAGCAAAGCGGACAGCAAAGAGCATTTTAATTTCGCCAGTCTGCAGGGTTTTACCCTCACGCCTGCACAGCTCACCACCAGACACAGACACACGTTCGTATCCTAACACCGGCACACACTCGCTCCGTCTTTTGGCAAAGGAGTCCGGAAACCTCGATTTATCTGTAAAATTAGGGCCACACCCCATTTTCACCAGTTCATTCTGGCACCGTATGAGCATGTATATATCCATGTTTCGCTCACTTCCCTCCAGCAAGCACCCTGGACTTGAGCAATCTTAAAGATCGAAGGTGCTAAGCCTCCACTCCCATTAACATTCAAGAGGAATTCAGGCTTCCATCCATTAAGAGCTCTTAAAAAAAAATCAAATCCCGTCTAAATTCATTTGCCAGCAAGTCCTTTCCTGGCTAAGGACTGGTGAAAGCTACATTTCCAGAAATTCTGCCTTTCTGTGCAAGGCATAATCAATTCCATGCTGATTTTAAGGGAGGAAAAAACACAGACACAGAAATGTGGGAATAACTTTAGGGTGGGGAAACTTTAAAAAGGCATGATGGACCACCCCCTAAAAAGAACAACAATACTTCTGCACAACCCAGGTGCACACTAGTCCATCATTTAAAAGCAGTCTGAGACTTTTCCTTTAAAAAAAAAAAAAAAAAAAGAGACAACCATTTATTTGAATCTCCTACCTCTTGCTGCAGGCACTGCCCATGACCCACAGAAACACAATGAGTTTGGCTCTCCAGAGAGACCTCGGGGCCCAGAACTGGAGCCTGCAATGGCAGCTCCACAGCTAAGGAGCTGCTTGGCTCTTTAAAGCACACAGAACTGATGTCCAAAGCTGGCATAACCAATCACACATTTGAGATGGCTTTGCTACAAATACCTGTGGAGATGCACAGGGTTTAGTTGTAGTAACACACCTCCATCTCCTTGTCCTGAGAAGAAAAGGAAAGCCAGCAGCAGCACAGCATGGAAGAGCTTTCTCTCTCAGAAAACAAACTGAGAGACACCAGAGTAGTACAATACCACTGAAAAATGCCTTGGTGGAGTCCTCGGATATTTTAAGGGTGAACTCCATTTTATCATCTCCAATGCAGAGACTTATTTTTAAGATATCCCACTAATTCATCTTCCCTCACTGTTATTTTTAAACCATAGTTTTAATTCCAGCAAAGAGGAACATTCTTTAAAACGGTCATCATCCTCACAAAGAGTGCAGGAGCGTTTTACATGTTGAACACATGTGTAAGAATCAAAAACCTGGCAACAGATTCTTCATCTTTCTTTCTTACCCTCTCTACCAGTTGATTAAACATCTCCGACAGGACAATTCTGAAGAAACAGAGACTTGCAAAATGCCATTCGTTACCCAAAGAATAAATCTTTCCACTACGACTGCAGATGCATGAGGAGTTCATCCTATGTTTATTTTTTTTTTTTTAATTTAGAAAACATTGGATTCAGAGAAAATACATAAACCACTCTAAATTAGGAGCTGTTAGAAGTAGAGAATGCAACACTTTCTTCAGCAACAACTGCTTGGCTTTTCAGTCTGGCATCTAAGTAGCTTGTGAAGACCCTTCAGCTCCAAATGTGTCAGGAAAACCAATGCAACCACGATTAATTTAACTAAATTGTCAATAACGCGTAGGAGAGCCACGTTTAGAAAGCTTTTAGGTGGAAATGTGTTATATGATGCCAGCCAAGACTCATGAGCTGTACTGGCTCATCAGAGCTATCTATGTTTCTTGCCTTGCTTATCTAACCCTACTTGTTAAACAGCATAACCCACAAAAACTCAGTTTGTTTAAAATGAAATTTCAAGAAACTTCAGTGTTCATTAGGGTGCCTCCAGGATATTTTATATATGCTGCTTTTCATCCTGCTTTTGGATGAGGAAGAACTTTCACACTTATGCTTAAAAATAAAAAGCACTTGCACTTGAACGTGACACGACCATTTAACAGATTTCCCCATATTAAGTGTTTTATACTTCTGGAAGAGAAATACAGACAATCACTTCCAGAGTTAAATGTCAGAAAGCTCTGTAGAGTTTCAATTGCAGTTTTCTACTTCTAGGTCTCTTAGTCAGAGAATCAGGCTATTAGTGATTATTTATTCATTTTCCCTCCAAATCACACAGGCTATGAACTGGAGCTCCAGATAACCAAAAGCAAACTTCATAAGTAAAATTACTGCATAGATGGAAGGTTCTGCAAGCTGTGACCTAGATTAGAGAAGAAATAACAGCAAAGGCACCCTGCAAGAGGCAGAACTCGCAAGTTTTCCAGAGCTCGCGTTTAGAGTGAACATGAGCAACCTGGACAAGTTCACTGCGGTATCATTTCTGCAAACGGGCTCTGTCTCCCAACAATAAAGGAAAAAACCAGCAACACACGATAGGAATTTTAATGTTTTAGCCCATACTCCTGTCTCCCAGGCAAGTCGATACTAGGGGTCACTTCCCATGTACGGAGAAAACAATCTTCATGGATAATAATGATAAAACCTTATGGAATGCAGCAACAACCAAAAAATGTATTCTCAGATGACTACATTAGGGCCAAGTCAATATTAGTCCCACTTCACCCACGCACTGCATAGTCTAAAAATGCTGTCAGCCTGATAAGAATTTCCTGATTCACTTAAAAAAA
>VZTF01004525.1:78847-164510 GCA_013397755.1 Cnemophilus loriae | reverse complement strand
GCACCTGCCCAGCCCCGCCCGCCGCTCCGAGCGCCCCGCGGATGCCATTTGTTGGCTCTCGGAGCGGGGCCCCGTCGCTCCCGGCTGCGAGCGGGAAGCGCCCTGGTGAGCTTTTTCGGAGCTCAGCCGAGCCTAAGCAGCGAGGGCTCCCTGCAGTAGGTGTCACCTGTATCGGCCACGCTTCGGCTCCCCAGGGATTTATCCTGGAAATTCACTCGGGAGGAAGGAGGAACCGACGTGTTCCATAGGAGGATGGATGCACGTTGCATGCAGGCTGAACTAGCCCGGAGTCTCTCTTCCCTCCCCAGATTTGGTCCACAATGTTAAAAAAAAAAAAAAACCAAACAAACTGTACTTCTCAATTTGAAAAAAATATATGGAAAACTAAGATCTGGTTGTGATGACTTCTGTTGTATTCAGATATATTCCTGGCCTACCTCTGTGTGCACATTTCTGCCAGCGAGCTGCCCTACTGCAGTGCCACGCTTGGAGGCTTTCGATACCATTCCTCACATGGAAAAGACTATGCCTTGTTAGCATTATCCCAGCTTATGAGCCTGGGAAGGATTTACACTTGCTTGCTCTTGTATTCTTCTCATCAAGTCTAAAGCGAATTACTTGAAGTTTCTTTTTCACAAAATTTGTTTTGAAGTTTACCTACATTTGATACCGGCAAGAAATTGAAGCCTTCAATCAAAAATTCTAAATTTATACTCTCTCCCTCTCTTTGCATATATATACGTACACATCTCCTTGGCCAGAACAGTTAGATGAATACACAAGGTTAAAATAGCTCTGCTTGACCCCAGGAAGATTCCCCGCTTGTACAAAGCATTGCTCCAAAACATTCAACTGTAATACTTTGAAGAAAGATCCAATTTCCTGCAGACATGTTTAGTTTCTTTTTTTTTCTGTGTTTTTTTTTTTTTTTTAATTTTGTGCATGCAGATTTTAAGGTAGCTATATGCTTTTTAACTAGCACTCTGATAACTTGTTCCTGTTGCATTTTGGATGTCTATGTGAATGGATTCCAGCTGAAGCACTCACCGAGAAGTTTCTGCGAGGGTACAATGCACTTGCATATACCGAATACAAGGGCTTCTGACCGGTTTCTTGGTCAAAACAGAAAATCCAAGTGCTGATTGCTATCTACAAATCTCTGCTTGATCTGGGCCCTATTAAATTTAGAAATCTCTTTCCCCTCATTTCCTACTGCAGCAAGCCTAAGGCAGGACATCATCCCGGCAGCGGCGCTCTCAGGAGCCGGAGGCCGCGGGCCGGCAATACCAAGCACCACCTTCTGAAGTTCGCTGTTCCTGGCCACGAGCCTGCTCCTGACCTGCAGGGTTCTACCGCAAGCACATGGCCAGGCTGCCTCCAGGCATTCCTCTGGCCGCCCTGTCTCCTGGCACCCGGCCTCCGCGCCTCTGGACGGCTGGCTGCTATCCACCGTCGCGGATCCTCCCCGGGAAGCTTTTGCCGCTTTGCCGCAGAGGATTGTGAAATACGTTTCCTGGTTTAGGGAAGATGCTGTTTAGCACCGTTCTGTCTGAGGTAAAACGCTTTGACATGCAGTGACAACGAGGCCTGGTGTTAGTTTATAAAAAAACGACACCCGAAAAATCCAGAACAAAACCCTCCTACACTTAATAACAGTAAGAAAACAAGCCTGTAAAATCACAAATAGAAACAAATTCTTTCAATACCAATTGATCATTTTTAGGAGAAAATCCAATATTGGTCCTTAAAGCAGAACAGACCAAAATAGAAAATGATTTATCGTTTATTATGTTAATGTGACACATTGAAGTGGGAGTACATTTAGTGATCATTTTTCACCCAAGTACATGAGGCATTTGCAAGAGATTTATAAATGCACTAACACAGAGATCACTGTTCTCCACAAAATGCTGAAATGCTCCAATATTCAGTTAGCACACATTTCTTATTACCAGATCTTGACAGAATTCCTATCAGATGCCTTCGGGCATGGTACAGTGGCATGATGCATCATGTCAAAAAGCAGATCAGGACCATCGTCAGGCAGATGTTTGACACAACGCATCATGTTACTCACCCAGTGGCACACTGCCATTGCTCAGAAGGATTTTGGCATGATACAGTGTGCCAATGCTGTAGCACAAAACCAGCATGTTCCAAAAATAGGGACAAATTCACCTCTGGCATAAATGGAAGTAACTGCAGTGACTTCATTAGATTTGCATCTGCGTATGTCAACAGTGAGTTTGGCTCGTAATCTCGAATTTGTATGAAAGGGTGATAGGTGGCTGCATTTTCAGGTATTTGTTATATTGTTTTCTACTCCCAGCATTCAAGCATCATGAGACAGCTGGGGTGAAACCGCCACCTTTCTCAACCCCTTCCCCTCCACCCCACAAGAAGCAGCATAAGATTTCCATTTTTAACAGTGTAACAATACCTCAGAGTGCATAGAGGGCCACTCTTTTCAGAAACTTGGGAGGTTGTGAGTTTGGGCGCTTCACAAGCAATAGGAGTTTACAAAAAGGGAAGAGAGAGGATCTCTGCTGCCTCCATACTATTTCTCAACAGTAGCTGCAAGTGCTAGGTGCACAACAGCAGCAAAATAAATTTTGAGTGGCAATTAGAGTAATACTAAAAGAATAACATGACAGAGCAGCCAGGATGAAATGTGAGATCTGATAAGATTTGGAGACTTCTTAAAAGGCATTGTAATTTATTGTTGTCCCCTTTCATCACTTTGGAATGAAAAGCACAGCTTGCTAATGCAGATGCATAACACTGACAAAAGGAGAGGAGGGGAACCAGCTAAGGTAGGACTGGTGCGAGATCTTTACTGAAAAGAAACATCTCTGCTTTCTGCCACAGTCTATTTCTTTAGTGAGGAAAAGAACTGACTGGTTCCATTCTAAATAAAGTTCATTCATCTTTGCTGTGTGTTTTAGCTTCTTAAATCCACTAGGGTACAACTGATTCTTGGACTAGCTGAACTTCGGTGATGCCAAGAGTAACCAGAAGGAATAAAGACCAGAAAATCCGCAGAAAGCACTAAGTAAATACCACCACCAAACATGACTTGGTACAGCAGCTACGTGGGTTGTAACATCAAGGGAAAATGGCTTGTCTGGTACACTGGAGATCTGGAGGAGAGAGGAAGAGCATAGCAACGTGGCAAAGCAATCTGCACAGGCTCTTCAAGCATTCATTTACTTGTCTACTTCCTGAAGAGCTTTACTGTTGGATTTAGAGGTGCTCACCACTCCCACAGACCAGAAAAGTTATCTAGAGGTCTAAATAAATTCTGGAAGCAGTTGCAAGCATCTCAAATCTTTTGAACAATATCAGCAAGAAGGGTCTTTCCCCTCCCTTCTCACCGCTATACAATTATTCCCAAATATTTCTTTGAGGAGACAGCTCTGTACAGTGACGAGTCTCCCAGAGCTTTACAGCCACCAAAACAACCACTCCACTGCTGTATCCCCCCCTCCTCCTTGTTTCACCATCTGCTGGCATTCTGTAAGTATTTAAATCAGTGGGAACCACACCCTAGCTTGCTGTGGCTGGTGTTTACAGGCAAAGCCCCCTGGCTTTGCTGTTACGGCCCGCTCAACAGCCAAAAATGTAACACTTTAGTTTTTCCTCAAGGAGGTCAAATCAGAAGATACGCAGGGCACCCCAAGGAAACACACACCAGGCATTATCTATACCTGATGTTTAAAGGAATAGGAAGGTTAAAAACAATGTTTGTTCACAACAATTCTCTGATAAGATGGACGATGATATTTTTTTCAAGACGTCAACTTTGATGAAACAGCTTATTTTTTTTTTTTGTGGGGAACAATCTATCTTGAAAAAAAACCACTCTGTAAAGCAAGTTAAGTTTCTGGTGAAATCTGCCACCACACAAATTTCTAAAGGTTTCACGCCAAACTACATTGTACTGGGTAGCCCAGCTGGGAAGTTTATCTTGACCTCAGGACTCAGGGGGTGCTAGGCATGTTCCTGTAAAACTGCAGTGCCACCACCACTGGGATCTACACTTCTAGCTGATCCACTGCAAGTTCCAGAAGAGCAGGAGGCAACAGAGAGCTCAAAAACTCCTGGGTTAAGCTCTGTCTTTCCTCATTCCCCAGGGAAGAAGCACAGGTTGGAGGCAGGCAGGCCCTTGCTTTTATTTCTGAAGGAAAGGAATGGAAAGAGCCTGCCCCAAACACTTGAGGAGGGAGGAAAGGATGGGAATTATCTCCATTCTGGAGGACAAAGCATCTCTCAGTACATACTTATATTGCTCAAATTTGAAACAATACTGAAACTGAAGGGTTGAGTGTTTAAAGCAAAGTGTTCCATTCATGCAATGCCATTTCAATTCATGCAGCACCTTGTGAATACAGGAAACATTTTCCTTATACTTGTAGCCATACACCCTCACCACCAAAGTTTTGACCCCACTGGAATAGGAGGCAGCAGCTCGTGTGTGGCAAATACATTATGCTGAGATTTTAGGATCTCTTGATTCAAAAAGCAGCAAACCACTGGCCAAAGTTATGATCATGAGATGCGCTGTAATCTCTCCATAGGATGTGAGGATCTGGACACCTCTCTGGTCATGTCCTTCATATTTTGTAATAAAACCAAAGCTGCAGTGCCAATTACAGCAAATATTTTTCTTCAAACCACTAACAGCTTTCACATCTCATGCCTGTAATCTTCAGCAAATAGATCAAGGACTGTTATTCATTTTAATGCCTGAATGCATTATATTTTTTCTTGTTATAATATGTTCTGTTACCACAGAAAATGTTTGGCTCCCAAAGAAAAAGAGGGAATTGTGTCAAAAGTCCAAATTCTTCCTTGAAATGCAAACATTTTTAATGGCTTTAATGGAAGATATGCATTGGAATCCCAGGGCACAATCTGGCACTAAAATCCTCCATCTAAACTGGAATTTTTCACCATGTCTTTTTCATAATCTATTATTAAGCATGTTTCCATCTCAGCAGTTGAAATTTGGGGCCCTGTTGCATCTGAGAGGGAAGTGCAAAGCAGCTGGGAAGTAACTGTAAAGGCGAAGCAGAAAATGGATTGAAACCCTCAAATGCTGGATGATGCTGTTCTCTTCCATCCTTCTCCCCATAGGAAAAAAAAGCACATTGGGGTGATCCCACAAACTTCCACCTGAAACAGTAGCAGCATCTGCCCCAGCACAGGACAACTTCAGTGCTGTTCCCAGTCACCCCGAGGGTTTCTTTGGTCCCTTAACTGGCCACAGATTGAGCAGAGATTACCTCCCTGCTTCCTTATGAAGCTCTCAGGCTGCAGCAAAAGTGGTGAATGTGGAGCGATTGAGGGTGAAGCCCAGCAGCTCTCGGCTACTGAAAAGCCTGGGAGAACTGATTTTCTTGTTCTGTAGCCCTGGTGACCAGTTCATGAGCACTGAATGACACTTGGCTCTGACATCAGTCCTGTTGTCAGTGTAAGCCACTCACAGAATATCCCAGCAAATCCTCCAGGCTTTGGCACAGCCCCTGTAACTGCGGAATGGTGCGTACGGACACTTTTTGGATGAATTAGCCAGAATATGATACAGAATGTCTGCCAGTTTCATTCATGTGTGTCTAAATGGTTAACAGGACAGAGATACCAGTACAAACTAAGTCTAACACAGTGAAATAATGATCACTTTGATCTTGGATTAATTCTTAGTTTGAAAAAAAAACCCACAGTCTTACAATCTTGCTCCCCTCTGCACAAATGATGCTTAAATGTCCTACAACCATCCCTGCTGGCACAGCTAACATCCCTCCCCCTGTCTCGCATTCAGACATTGCAATCTTCAGAACAGGAGTGATTTTGCATTCCTGCTTCACCCTCAGACCAATACCACACTCCAACAGTTTTGTCACCAAACACTGAAAGTCTGTCTTTCCCAGGTAATTTCTCGTGAAACAAAGGAATTGCAGTACTGTGTCCAGTTGAGCTGCATTCACTTTACTTCCTCCTCCTTCCCCTTTGCTTGACATAAGTGGTTTCAATAATATTTCAGCTAATAACACTCCTTATGGTTTATTGGGTGTGAGTAGTGACTACAGGAATATTTGATGAACACTCTGGTTTGCAAAAAAGGGGCAATGTGAATCCTTTCTTTGGCTCACATGACAGAAAGCATTTACTACAAGGAACACTGCCATGTTTTTAATACCACATACCATTTCCCAATTCTAAATAAATATATGTTAAATGAAAGTGAAAAGTTCTTTTGCTGCGGTTTCCTAAATGCCTTTAAATTTTAACAATTGCTTGGGGTTTTTTTTTGGTGTGGTTTTTTTACTTGTTTTGCCAAGAGTGTATATTAGAGTAATAATATAATTTGCTTCTATGCTAGATTATTATAATAATCAAGACTGTCAGCATTTCCCAGTTTCTTTTCATATGGCTCTTGTGATCTCGTTATCACGGGCCTTTTGTTAGCTTTTCTTTGCTCATCAAAAGAACTTGTGTGTTTGGTGAAGGAAATGGCTAAAACATACTTCTAGAGTATTAGCAGTCTCTTGGTAAATAAAATGCAGCCATCAATAACACTTAGCCAGCTCTTCTCTTTTTTCTGTGACATTGTTCCTTTCCCATCACAGTGGGAAAGCAAGTAATTAATTCCTAGTGAAATAATATGTGGCATAGTAAAATGTGTAAAATATTTATATATGATTGCAATAATTCTCACAATGACCATGGTGAGCTATCACCACTATTTCTCTTAGAGCTGGAGATACAGAAGCTGTGGGCTTAATCAGCTCCAGTCATGGCCAGAACTTTTGTCATTCAGGCATGGGCTTAAGTCATGCAACTTGTTTAGCCTCTTGTAGGGAGCAAGATTTATTGTCATGAGTATTTCCTACTCTGTGGCTATCTCTGCACTTTGGATGTGATTGCCTTAACAAACAAAAAAATAAAAAATGAGGTCTTTAAGTGAGCAAAACCAGCATCCTGAAACTGGAAAAACGAACTTAGAAAGGAAGATATTGCTCACAGTGATGATTTGTCCCTTCCCAGAAAGCCAGAGGAGGTGGGAAATGCAGAATTTTGCTTGCACAAAAGCCAAAGCACACTACTGAATAGAGATAATATTCCCAAAGTCAAGGATAAGAGAGCTGAAGATTAAGCTCCCTCTTCTTTTTCCATAATGGAATTTTCTCACTAGTTAAACAGTCCTTACCCCTATACACACACATTAACATCTAGAAGAAACACTGTGCCTCTGTCTTAAAAGTACAGACAACAGTGTTCTGGAGGACATGGGTCCAATGCAGCAGCACTCAGTGTTTTACTTCATTAATGTAAACTTTTGTAAAAGAAAAAAAATATATTAAACACTTTCTTCTATACTCATCTTTCATATTTCAAAGACAGAGAATCATCACCTCTGGAAAGGTACATTTGAGCCAACATAACAAACAGGCTAAGAGCTCTGGAATAGCCCCTGTAGCTTAGTATAAATAAAATATGTAATTCTCCAAGTGTATCAGTACCAGAGTTCACATAAACACCATCAGCTTTTGGTGAAAGTTTGAGGGTTTGGGTTGGTTTTTTTTTAAGCTTGCAGCAATAGAGAAATAGGAAGTGGTTAACAACACTAAGACTAAACCCAGGCATTTGAATGGCACACTATAGTTTATTTTAGAGGTATCTTTACAATTTTTGTAGAGCATACTGGGGAGTCTCTTTGCAGCCTAGATGCCCTTAATTTGAAGAAGTACTAATTGCCTTCCAAATTAGAGAAGGCTGCACCTCTGGAGAATCATAGCATGGCTTGGGTTGGAAGGCACCTTGAAGATCTTCTATTCCCACTCCTCTGCCATGGGAGGAACACTCCCTCTAGACCAGGTTGCTCAAGGCCTCATCCAACCTAGCCTTGAACACCGTCATGTTCTTTTACTGGAAGCAGCTTATTCTTTGCAGGCCTCTCCTAGAGATACCAAACACCAACTTTTTTTGCTTCCTATTGCCCTCAATCCCAGCCCAAACAAGCAAGCAGTAAAGATAAGTTGCTCTCACCTGTTCTTGAAATTCTTGCAGAGAAGAGCCAAGTGAGAAGGATACACAGGCAGCAGCAGAGAACTTCCTCTCCCGGGACAGGGAGCACAGCAACACCCCTTCCAAAAGCATTTTCCTTGGAAGGAGAATAGGAGCCTGTTTGTCTCCTCTGTCCTTACACCTAAGCCCTAGGGTCCAAGTGTGCTGCTATAACTCCAGGCTAGAGGTGGTGAAGTCCTTTCACTCTGACTAAAGGCAGCTATTTCTTCCACCAATGGCATCTGCATATTCCCAATCAGGGAACGCTTTAATAAGCTGCAGCATCTGAGAAAGGTGGGCTGCAGGGTCCTAATTAAATAGCAACTGACATATCGCTTTTCAAAGTAAACATCCAGCTGGGATGCTCAGTGTAGCACACTTGGTTTGTAAACAACAGCACAGAGCACTCCACAGAGCAGCCCTGTGCACTTCTGCCATGAAACACTGCAGAGGCTCCCTGCGCCCTTGTAACAAGTGATCTAATGATTCTCAGGAGGAGGAAACAAGGCTGATTTGTAGCTCTCTTCAAGAGGCTAAGCCAGTTAAGCAAGACTTCTTAATTGCCTGCTCTTTATTATTTAATGCATAAGTTAGGAAAAAAAAAAAAATCCTTAGGGCCAGATCCCAAAAAGGTATTGAGGTATCCAAGCCAGGCAGAAGTCAGCTGCAATTACGAACAGCCATACTAAAAACTTCTGCTCTGCTACTGCCCAGCTCAGAAGGCTCTTAAACCTAAATAGGTACCTATTTCAATTTTAAAGTTCTCCAGGTGCCCAGCATTCAGCCCCTGCACATGCCAAGAAACACTTCATTCCTGACAGTGCCAAGGAAGCTCGTGCTGGCCCATTGCTGAACCTCTTGAGAGCCAGGAGAAGCCCAAGAGGTTTCAGTCCCAATGAATGTTCACCTGGTGTACAGAAACACCCGAAAGCCTACCTGTATCTCTTGAATGGGTTATAAATAATGTCAGCCTAATTACAAGTGGCAACGTGGCCAGCAGACAGGCCTGCTCAAAGACACATCACAGATCCAGCAGGTACACGAAGGAAAGCAAAGCAGCAGAGAGGCAATCCCAATGTTCTCAGAAACACTCAGAGCTGCAACTTACTAAGGACAAATGAACCAGGTACCTCACCCACAGCAAGGCAAGAAACATGCTTTTAAAACACTGCAGCTTCTCTCTTCAGACTGAACTGTGGGAAAATTGATCCTTTAAATGAGTTGCACTGAAGTCAGACTAATATTTGAAGTTCATCATCTGTGGGGTCTGAAAACACTGGGGCAGCCCCTGTAGCCTTGGCCCACTCAGACTCCTGCCAGGAACGTGGAGGGAGAGACAGGAATGAGGGCAGGAGCACTTTGTCCCCTCTTCTCACATATCCCATCAGTGGTTCTATATAGAGATAATTTGAAAAATCTCGCTTTCCCAAAGAATGGCATTTGTGCCGTGCAGTTTAGATATCATCATTTTTAAAAAAGTTTGTTGTTCTCTTTTGTTGCAAATAATCTTACTCTCTTTGATATCTGCTCGAGAGGGATGTGGCTCACTCAGGAGAGCCTTCAGGACTGTGTTCTACATACAACAACCTCTAATAAGATTTATTGCCATATTTCCTTGCTTTGCTGCAAATTCAGGTACTGCACTAATGGAACAATGAGATAGACCCTTGACTTAGTAAATACAGAGTCAGAAGGAAAAAAGGCTTATGTAAGAGCCTATAAAAACAAGACGGTTCAGAATTCAGGCAGCTGCTCTATTCTTGATTCCTTCTATTGTGCCTCAGGATGGACAGACGTCAGCCAGCCAGATCTCTTACATGCATTATTGTATTCTGTGAAGTTTGGGCATAACAGAAACAATGGCAAAGATGAAATGGTAATGTTAACTTTTCTGTTCATCTTCTGACACACTTTAAATCACTTCATGTGGCATTGCACTCCTAAGAGATTTGATTACTTTTAAAATTAATACTGCATAAGGAAAAAAAATGTCCCTTAGGCCTGTTGCAGTATTTATAAAGGTAATTTCTCTGTTCTCAGAATATTTAACCTCGGCAGAGATATTCCCCTTGTTGTGAATGGCATCTGTAGAGCTAAACAATACAAAAATCATTCTTAGGATCCAGGAGTCGTTTTGTTCTATGTCCCACTTGTTGTCATGGTCAGTGGCTGGAGATGACTCCAGGATAATGGAAATGCTAATGCTCCATACTGCAAACTGCTTGGAAGCAAGGACTGTTCAGCATGAGGTTTCTGCCTCCTCAGAGTGAAGGTAGAGCTCCCCTAGCTCTAGAATGAAGGGGACACAAATCTCTACAGAAGACAGAAATTTCTGCAGATAAAAAGGTGACAGGCTCCACCAGAGTCCTTGCAAACGTCCATAATGATTTCATCAGATATGAGAAACTGTTTTCTCAAAAACATTCACAGAGACAAGTATAGCTATTTTAGTAATTGAAGCAACTCTTGTCCTTGCCACCTTCACCTCTTTAAAGAGAATATAAACATCACCATGCACAGCTGGAAGTTGCTCAGACATTATTGTAATTTTTTATATTTCTGTATACAAGGAATAGAATTGGTGTTCTATGAATACTAGTACTAACTTCAGTAATTTATATTTTTAATGTGCTAGAGAGAATAAAGTTGTTGCATTCATTCATGGCTTCCTCTCAAAAAAATAAGAAAGCTGAGTGCACATGAATTTTAAATTAGTCAAATCAGAAAGTTAATCCATTGCAGATAGTTAAGCACCGACACACACCAACATGTCACTTACCAATTGTCTCACTATTTGGCTTTTGAAATGTCCAAATGACACCTTGAGTAGGGTTTTATGGAATTTCTCTGGTTTTAGAGCAGCCTTAGAAGGCTGTTAGAATTAAAATGTGTTGAGACCAGTAAGCGTTTTTCATACAGAATTGCCAAGCTGGAAACCCTGAAGCTTCTGGGTAGAGATTCCCATTTCAGAGGAAGTTCCTTGCTCTAGCAAGAGTACAAAACTTCACAAGAGGCAAATGTGTTGTCCAATGGCAAACATCAAGTTTTAAGAGAAGTGAATGGTTGGGAATGCTGCTCTACTCATTCTGCAGAGCATTAGGGACAGCACAGCTCACTGGGTGAGTAATTAGCCTGATGCAGGCACTTGAAGGAGAAAACACGCACAGCAGGACACTCAGTGCTCAGAGGCCATCCAAGCAGGACTTACAACCACTCTCCAGTTACACTGTGGCTACTGCCCTTGTGTTAAACAGCTGAAGTGAGCAATCACTGTGTTGGCTGGGATTCAGAAACATGAATCAGTTCAGTCACACAGCACCAGTGAAGAGAGGCTCCAGGGAGAAGAGATGATTGCAGCGTATAGGCATCAGCAGTGCAGCCTTTCCATGCTGACGTGAGGGGAAGATGTGAAATACAGCAGGATTCCCATTTCTGGTAGTCCAACACTTTGATTTGGTACTGCAATACACTTTTGGGTGATTTTGGTTAGATGGTCTCAAAACCGTGTGACATTTTCAAGAGGGTTTTGTAATTTGTTTCTTGTTCTCTGACCAATGGTTAATTCCATGGAATACTGTAGCCAGCATAATGAAGGACTTGGGATACTCTGAATTATTCATCATAAATAAAACTGATATGGAGCTGTCAGTTAATCATGCTAATTCAAGCTTTCACCTCTCTGTTTCATAGCGTTCCTATTTTTAAATACAGCTCAGGTACACTTTGCAATTACATATGCCGGTTGTGCATCTCCTAGGCAGCAAGATCTAGTGCACACAAGTAAAAAGATTCATTTCAGTCTCTCAGGAGTCTTTTCTGGTGTGATGTCTTCTAAAACAAATGGAGAGCTTTAAACAACTGATTTTAAGATTGAGCCTATCTGAATTTTTTGTTAGAATTCTGAGGGCTTCTGAGCCTTTGGGTTCATTCTGGTTTGAGCTTCATTTGGGTTGATTCATTTGGAAAACACCGCTCTGATGTTTTCTCAGTAACTGTGAGAACAAAATTTCATTTGCATTTTAAATGAAAAGTAAGGAGTGTAAAAAAATAATAATCACATGACTCAAAGAATAGATGTGTAAACCCAGCAAATATTGTGTAATTTGAAACAAGAATAAAATTTTTAGGTAAAACTGGTTAGAAGCATATTTTCTTTACGTAATGTTTGAGGTTCATATTTGGCACTATACACTCAGGCTCTTTGGTAAACATATGGGAATGCATAGCCCTGCTTGAATTATATTTCTAAACTAAGTGTTGAGCTATAAAAGTCCGTTTTGCATAACATGCAAGATAAGCTTAGCTTTGTCCGAATCTGAATGCCACCTGATTTCAAAACCAGAACTAAACTCATCAGTGGATTTCTCCAAGAAATCCTGGAATACACCGAACCTCTGAAAATGGCATTTTGCAACAGCAGCACGGAAATGCAGGCCAGGCTAGGAGTAAGAATGAATTAATATCGTAACACATTGTACAGTAAAACTGCATGATCAGAGAGGTGATAAATTCACCTTATGAGATCAACAAGCAGTTTCTTACATGACTACCACTTACACCTTCAGGATTAGGTTCTGGTTTGAACACTCTATTAGTGAACACCACAGAGCATCACTGACTGGAGAAATCATTGTTTCTAGCAAGGCAGGTGGTGCTAAGCAGCTGCTCCAAACACCTCTGGCTCAGCCAGCAGGCTAGAAACAGAAAATAATGCCCGTGGGGACACTCGTTGGTTTTTGTGGGACAAACTTCACAATCTTGAGGATCATGGGACAATTCATTAGTGAACCAACCTTCATTTAGCATGGTTTTCAAAAAAAAGCAAACAAGGACTTTTAATAAACGGCCATTTTTGTTTCTTGAAGAGGAAAAATAAATACTATGCATGCAAATTAATGTTTCTAGACCACAGTCATGCAAGGTGCTGCTTAAATCAATAATACTCTGAAAGACAAACATACATTAAAAAATGAATTAACCTCCAGGCTGCAAAATTTTAATAAAAATAGATCTTAAATAGATAAAGGGCAAGACTTCCAAAGCCCATGAAATTAAATTGCTTTTATATTTCCTTTTTCTTCCTATAGCCTTACCTCAGAATAGTATTTTCATTATAAATGCATCAGCAGTTTTGTAGTGTCCTTCAAAGTAAATCTTTCATAACTCAGGCTAGCCATGAATAATTTTGTTTCTAAAATGAAAAATCAAAACCTGGGCTATTTTAAGTGGGTTATATGACCACTGTTCCTCAAGGGAAATAGAAATACCACTCCTCACTCTGGTCCAGAGTCATACTGAATACACCTGTCTATGCTTGGTGATAGGAAGTTGCTCATCATGGGAGGAGAAATTCAGATGGTGACTTTAACCCCTAGAGTTCAGTAGAGCTGTGGAGTAATTGATCCTGACTCCTCAGCCTCCCAAGGCAAACCTGCATTTTTCTAGGAGCACAGAAACTACAAGAAACACAGAAAGGGGAACTAGGAAAGTGTTCCTCTCTGAACAACTACAGGAAACACCTGAAATTTGTCTGATTTCAGTCTTGATAAGACAGCCTGAATTGCGGGAGGAGGCAGAATTCAAAAATGAGTCTGTGTCTTCTTTGACATAGCTAGATAAAGTCACTTCAGTTGAAATAGATCTGAATTCCTGATGGATCCCATCAAATGTGATCATAAAAAAGTCTCTTAAATATTGAAACTATGAGTAAGTTTTATTGTACATTGCAATAATTTTTTTCTTTCTTTTTTTTAGGGGACACCTCTATTACCACACCGGGCCTTAATCAGCTGTCAGTAACATTTGTGCAAGCTTAAGAAAGCCTACTGAGGATAAGAGCAGGCACAGAAGAAAATATCTTACCTGATTAAAAGTGAGTAATAAGGACATGCCAGATTGCTGGGGAATAGTTGCCACAGGACAGTCAGTGATGTGATATCAATCAGGGGTGCAGCAGAGAAATCCACAGTGATGACTTAGTGATGGAAAGCCCAGAGAAAATGCCAAGTCTCTCCTAGGCATCTATAACATGGATTTATAAGTACAAAATGAAATGCAAACTACCCAAGTTAGCTGAATTTTATTCAATCATGCCTTCTGTCTATTTATCTACTTTTCTTTTAAGCTTATTAATCTATCATTTTCATATTCATTCTGTAACTGGAAGCAAGGTTTCCTTTGAATGATGATTTCATTAGGATATGTTCTGCCAGATAGCGATGCCTCCAGAATTATGTACTACATTAATTCTGTCACTTCTTTTACCTTCTATTTTTGTTTCACACAAATTATGAAAGAAAACCCTACATGCTCATAAGGAGAGGATGCTATTTTCATGTATTTGGCATCATTTAGATGAAAGTTGAAGCTTCAAATAATACACAGTTCACAAAGTAGGACTGCTTACCATGCTAACTGAATGAGGCTGTAGCTTATCAGAAAATTATTACAAAAGACAAGAATTACATTATTTAAAGTCAAAGCCAAGTAAGTCCTCACTACTTTTAGGAGCTCTTGGAAAAGTCAACTTTTTCACAATAGCCTTTTGGTCCAAGCTCTACATGCTCCGTACCGCGATCCAGTCATTCCTGCAGTTAAATTAAACAGCTCTCTCCATATGAGAAAAACTATGAGACAAAGCTCATGATAAATCATGGAGTCACCAGAAAACTATGTAATAGCAACAAACTCAGTTTATCTGCCCTGGTGTAGCATCCTCCCATCTGCAAAGGGATGGAAGAGCACACACTCAGTATAAGGACTGTGCACTCAAAACATGCCAGAGCATTTACGCTGCCCCAGCGTGAAGAGGCACTCCTGTCCAAAAACAAAAGTGAATTAGACTGTACTTGTATCTTTATTCCAGCAAAGAAATTCTGCCAGTTCAGTCAGAGCAAGAATATCTTGATAATTTTCATGTAGGGACTGTTTGGACCTTGCCAACAGAGCCTGTTGAATAAAATGTAGTGAAATAACATATTTCTTCCTGCACTACAGCCTTTCCCCCACCCAGAATCCTGGGGAAAAGACATAGTATGGGAGAGAACAGAATGGATAATTGATCACGTTTCTCAACCCTTTTAGGCTTTCACCAGCATCATCTGCTGTCATGAGCCTCCTCCAGAGAAGAGGGTTCTAGCCACCAGGCTAAAGCAGCAGCCATCAGGATACCACGCTGCTGAGCTAAACCCAGCTGTCCAAAAGAAACATTTCACATTTCTGCATCAAGGACACTGAAGGCAACTCTATACAGAAAAATGATTGGTCTTACTAGGAAGAAAAATGAGCTTGCTTTTAAATTTTATTACCTATGGTATATTAGCTCCAATTTGAAGTAGGAAACAGAGATGATGGAATAGCTAAAATTTGTTGAAAACAGGTAAAGCATTTGTGGTTTTCCTAGTAGTAGCCAGGATAACTTAGGTATTCCTCACTCAGGCTCACATTTTGGGCTGTGCTAAATACTGATTAATAGCTTCTCATCTCTGCAAGTACAAAGTGCTGATTTTGTTCTAAGCACACAATGTATTGAGACAATAAATACCTGGAACTGCATCACTCCCCTGCAATTCTGCATCAGCCTGTGCATCATCCCTGGATAACTGACAACTCAACTCAAATTCAATCTCCAAATGAGTGGCATTTTCAGTTCAACAGGTAGGATTGTATTGATGACACAGTACAAGATTTTGACCCTGCAACACATGGAAGCCCTTTCATTATACTAAAAATGTGATGTTTTAATGGGCTACAGAGGCTCTTTCTGATTTTGTGCCATGAAATCTCCAGGGGAGGTTCCACCCTGCTGTGTTGCTTCTTTTGATGGATAGGCATGGAGTGGGACCCAGTAACCTGTGGAGAACCCCAGTGAATAACCTCACACCAGCACACACCAACAAAGTGTTCAGAAAGCCTCTGGAGGAATTACTGCACCCATCTCTCCTGCTTAAACACTGCAGGAACATGCCCCAGCTATTTGTTTTTCCTCCCATGCTGTTACATCAAGCTTTGTTGATGGCAAGGGACAGCTTTTAGAGTCTTCTGTTCTTCCCTCTCTGAATCCAGGCCACTGATCCAACATGAAAGGTGAAAAAGTCACCTAAGAAACTGTCATTCAATGAACTGTTTCCTCAAACTTGTGGAAACAGAACTTGTATTTCTTTATATTTTTCGTGTTCTCTGGCAAAATACTGCCATAAATACTACATGTATAAGAAATAAATATAAGTTCAAATCAGCCCCTGATATGTCCTCTCATTTTTTAGGATATTACACTGAGTACAGTATGAAAAATGAAGTCTATGAAACCATCAGACACGTCATTAATAAGAATATTGTGCCAAGCATTGATAGGGAAAAAAAAACCCTATTAAAATCCTCTTCCAGCACTCCAGTGGAGACTAGTCAGCAATCACAGACAGTTCTCATCAGAAGTTTTTTGCTGGTGGATAAGTTGTTTAGAGGGTGGCACCAGTATTTATTTAGTGAGGCAGAGATCAGGTAAAGGTAAATACTGAGGTGTGAGAATGAGAGATGGAACACCTTGAGTAACTTTTGCCTTTTTTACTCTGGTCACATGAGAACACTGGGATGAAGTCCTTAGCACAGATGGGAACACATCAGCATGCTGATTATAAATGACAGAGAGTCAAAGAGCAGGGAAGAAAAGCCAGTGAGAAATACAAAGCAAGGGAGGTGAGACAGTGCTCAGTTAATCCCTGACTGTGCCAAACCCTTCCAGGCAGTTTGAAGAGGGTCTAAGGAAGCGTCAAAGTTGAAGGGTCTTGTGCATGATAAAAAGAGAACCTCTGATTGTGCAGCAGAGCCTTGCAATGAACATCAGGTGAAGGTCTGGGTCCTACAGCATTCAGAACCAGAAGTACTCCACTTTTAAGTTGGCCCAGCACTCAGCAGCTTGCACTCGAAGGAGTGGCAGAGTTGGAGCCTCCTTTTTACGTTGTATGTGAAGGCTGAGTTGAGGCTAATTAACTAAACTGAGGGCAGTCTGTGAGTCTACATTAACACGAGTTCACTGGGGTTTATGTTCTTAACCAAACCAAAGCGCTAGTCTTGACTGTAAGAATACACAGGTCAGTGTTGGTTCCTTTAAGTCATTCCTCAGAATGAAAACAACCTTCTGCTTAAAAAGACTGAAGGTTTTAAATTTAGTCACTGTTATACCTCCAAAACATGGTAAAAAAGAATACCCTGCCAAAAGCCACTGCCATGTGGAAGAGTCCTGACCACTAGAAACACTAAATTTGCAGAGCTCCATAAGAAAATTTTAGAAATGTTGAATGTTTCAAACCAGGATAGCTGATGTGAGGTTCTTTAAACAGCTTCAGTACAAGAGCTTGCAGTCTTGACTCCCTTCAGAGGAGGGGAGAAATGGTTGCTTGAAGGATGTAGCTACTCACATCCTATGGTAGGTGGCTAAAATAGATTAGATATAATTGAATACTGCTGGGATACAAAGATACAGGTATGAATAGAAAATGCCAAACTTCTGTAAGTTTCAAAATAAACCCTCTTTCATTCAAAGTACTCAACCTTAGCACAGGTGGAAAAAAAGCTGCAAAACTTCATTCAATATAGCATTTCTTTAAGAACAGAAAAAGGCACTAAATTGAGGCAGGTCTACAAATTGCTGCATTAAGTCTGCTATACACAACCCACGCACAGTAACAACGGTAATGTAAAAACATGCATTAGGGATGAAGATCTCTCTCTCCTCCTATGAAAGGATGAGCTGAGAGTCAATGGTGGGTGAGTACTGCTAGCAAAGCAAACACTTCACTATCTGTGGGTGAACGTTTCATGCATGCTCTTTATTATAAAGCCCACTGAAAACTTGAAGCTGCTTTCCTGAAGGAGCTGTTGTGTAACTCTGACATCTGGGGTTTTCAGTTGCTGCCCTGTTTGAACTGGTTATGGAACACATTAAACCCAGAAAGCTCCACTTCAGCTGTTTACAAACCTTCCCCGCTCCTCCACCAGCCCAGCTTTTTCAAAAGGCTCCGGTTCAGTGCTAGGGCTGAAGGCTCAGGCCTGGCTTTGTTAGATAAGCCACACCATGGACTGCAGCAGGAAGCAGGCCTTGTGTAAAACATCATGTTTTCAAGAGTCCAGCAGAACCAGGGCTGGTTTTTTTCAGAAGTTTAGTGCACTACTATACCTTTGAATCCACCCAAACAAGCTGCTCTGACTATAAAAATGATCTTTGATTCCACATATGTGTGTAACCTTGTAAGCCCATGACTGATATAACTTGGTTACATACACCATTCATTCTTTTGTTTGTGTTTCATTATTATAGTCAGGAACCAGGGGGCAGGTCCATGCATATCATGCCAATAGCACTACTAAAAAATTCAAATTAATAAATCAAAACAAATCAATCCCTCTTTTCTGTTCACAGCTCATAAACACACTTTGAATTTATTGCTCAAAATAGCTATGCATTTATCTGTGCAGTTCTCCACGTGCACACAAGGTGCTCACAGCAACTCCATGCAAATATCAGAACTTCAGATCTCCTATGAAGGGAACAGGCTGTTACAAAGTGTTTTGGAAGCTGAGACTGTGGGGATTCAAAAACCAACTAGATAATTTTGTGAAGGAAAAACACATCAAGTTTCTAGTAAATCCAAAGACTTTTGGGTCTTTGAATTCCAAATCACTGAAAACTTGGGAAAAGTGCTGGAAAAGTAGTATTGTAGGTGTTCCCTCTGCTTATCATCTACTTTAAGCATCAAGGTGAGTGTTGGAAAGATGTGACTGGATGAAACCTATGACTGGCCATACCTTTACCTGGCCCAGCTCTGCCTCTCTTTTGTTTCAGTGTCTTATGACACAGAAGTATCACTCTGCTTTTCTTATTTTTCATGGTTTGTGCAGCTATCTGCTACACTAAAAAGTCAAAGTATTGACATATATTTATGGTAGAAAATTCCTTTTATAAAACATTCAAAAAGCTTGCTTATCTCTGTGTAACCGTGGTATTTAAGCTGATTTTTTCCATTCCAGACTCGCCATGGGAGTTTGTGATAACAAAGAGTATCAATAGGCTCAAAAAGCAGCTGCGCACAATCATGGACAACAGGTCCATAAATGGATAATACAAGGAACAGACAGGAATGTTCCCTTGATATCCCTAACCCAAAAGTTTTGACTCTGGGACAGCAGGAAGGGAATGAATCAGGATGTGATCAGACTTATGTCAAAAGCTATGTCAGAATTTATGTTCAAAACCCTCATGGCTGTGTTTTGTTCCTTCTGATGAGGTCTACAAGACTCCATGAAGTGTAGATTGGGCACTCAAAATGGATAATACAATGGATTAGCCAAGACAAGGGAGGAATAGTACATAAAAACTTACTATATAAAACATCACTATTCTTTACAAAATTAAAAACTATGTTTAGGGAAGCAAGCTTTCATATTTCCAAAAGAAGCTAATACCTGTGAATGGCTGCCAATGTATAATCATCTCATTAACTAAGACTTAACACTAGTCATACTATAGACAGGAAATTATGCAAATAATTGCATAGAAATTTATGAGCATATGGATAACATTGTGGTTTTCACAGCAATGAGAGACACTTGGACCTGAGACTTCGTCTGCCCTAAACAAAAAGGCTTGACTGCAGCTTCAGTAACTCTGCCCAAACTGATTTAAGTAGGTAAGGTGGTATGAGTTGTGTAGCTACATTGACATGGATCTCAGCTGGAGAGGGACCAAACCACCCTGGCAGCTGCACTAGGTTCTGTGCAGTAGGAGCTATTTTCTTAGAGGGACCCAGCAATTAGTCAAAAGCTAATTTGGGAAAAGCTACGTGAGCAGCAGTAATATCATGAAAGCAGCAGAGTGGTGTTTGGTACTGTGCTACTCGTTACTTTCCTGGTACTGGGTAAGAGGACACTTGGAACCAAACAACTCTGCTAGACAAAAAACTTTAGGCCTACAAACACATTTATGGAGAAGGAAGATGAATCAAAATTTACCTGCAGATTTAAGAATGTTTATAGCTCCCAATGAAGTCTAGAATATTTTGAGTCACTAACCATTAATAGTCCAGTCTCTCAAAGTTTCTGCTTCGCCCACATCATTTCTGCACCAGCTCATTTCTGCAACTCTACTGGACTTGACTCTGATTTCACTTCTGTCCCTTTGAAGCAATGGAGTTATTCCAGCACAAAGTCAGAGCAAAGTCAGAATCGTGTGCTTCTCACTGCAGTGCCTACATGCTGACAGGATGTTATGAAACCACAATACCATTCCAAAATGGCACACAGCACATTTCTTGGTATATGAAAATATGTTCTACAATAAGCTAATTGTTGATAAAAGCCTCTATCATGTTGCTAATTTTATCTGTAGAAAAGCTACTGAGAAGAATGACAATCCTGACAGGTAGATTCTTGAGTGATGTGAAGTACTGAAGTATGTACAGGATGCTGTGCTTTTATTACCTAAGCACTAATGGCAATTTCAGAAAAGGAATTCAGGTAAAGTGGCACGTAAGAGGAGATCAGTCAGAAGAGTAATAAGTCATGTTATAAGTCAGGCAAGTGACTTACACTGACAGGAATATAACCAGTCAGCTGGCTGTGGTTTTAAAGATGTTAGGTAGTATATTTACTGCATAAAACAAAGAAGATATTAAAGGATTTGGCAGAACAAAAAGGCATTTATATCTGCAAGATCGAAGTCTATCTCATGTTATCACTCTCTGTTTTACAGAATCCAGGAGATGTGAGGAATCTTCTAAAAAGTCAAGCAGAACATCAACTGCAGATTCAAGATTAGCTCAGGAGTCTTGCCTCCCTGTGGTGTGTGTGTGCCTTACTCACCAGACGACAGTGACAGCAGTTGTCTGTTTGTGGGGAAGAGAGCACAATTTTTTACCTTTCCTGACAGATCACAGGCTGTATTTTCATACAATTGATCATAACCTAGTCAATAATAAAGTAATCATAAGAAAACATTTCTTTAAAGAAATGAAATGTTCCCTTCAACAACAGAATTCCTTGTCAAAATACTACTCTGCTGCTGGTTCCATATAGCAGGAACAAGTGCTGCAAAGTGCTGGATTCAGTCAGTCTATAAGCACACTTCTATTTTTGCCTTTGGGAAATGCAACAAAATTTTTCTCAGTCATTTCACAGCTGATTTTTCCAATGCATAAGAACTCAGCTGTCCTTTGGGGACACGACACAGCTGCCTTTTTATATGGGGAGAAGTATAAAGTAACCAATACATCTCACATGCAGCCCTCTGTGGACAGGCTTTTGCAAACACAGGGCCACTTAGGGCCCTAAGTGCCTTCTTTCATGAGCTATGTCCATGCCTGCCATGCACACACAGCAAGTCCTGATTTACCATGGGTTTCCTCAGTGCGTGTAATGATTCCATGGGTCTGCTGGAGCATGCCTGGCTTGTGAGTGAAGCAATGATTTGGTTCACGTGCACAGCTTGCTTGCTCCCTGCCTGTGTGAACAGCACCTGAAAAGAAGCTGGCAAGGGGCTACTTTGACCAAACATTCCTCCAGCCTGAGGCCTCCCAGAGCACAGGTGCTGTAAATACTTGTGTGTTTAATGCTCTCCGGAGGTAAATCGTTTAATGCTGCCCTGCCATGGGCATCTGTTTGGCCATCACACATTTCCAAACAGTTCCTGTCCAGCTAACTGCAGTTCAGGGCTTGGGGTCACCATCCCTGTAGGATCCAGGACATAATGACAAAGCATTCACGCCCTGTCCTTTATCCTCTACTCTCTGCTGTACTTGCTAAGCATCAGTGTTTTTACCAAATTGAAATCATCCAAGCGTAAAATTAAAATGACACACTTTAAACGATGTGTGGCAGTTTCCTATTCATTTTCACAAATCTAAGCATTATAATAATTGCTGTTTATACAGTCAAAACAAATTCCAACCAAAGCAACAGATTTCAGTCAATCCAAACCCAGAATGTTACAAAAAAGCTTATAATTCACAGAGATTACCCAGAAGCATTTTTCCCCCCTTCTTACCTCTGCCCTGCTCAGGTTAGGAAGCAGGGAATTCCATTGCTGCCAGCAGTCTGGTCCCCAGCTTTGAAAGGGAAACCTGCAAGACAAGGACTCTATAAAGGAGTGGTACGTGGTAAAGAAGACACAGGAGCATAATAAATGTAGATTTCTAGAAACATGCTGGAAACTGAATTTCTTTCCCTGAGTTTATTTTGGGATAAACAGTGAGAGCCTTTGAGCAAACAGAAATCTTCTTCACTGAAGCTGTAAATGCCATTTCCCACATAGATTGCATACGAATCATGAAAGAAGTTTTGAGCCATTCAAATCATTGCCATATTATTTCAAGCATTTATTTATTATACTGCTTATTTAGCAAGTCAGTCTTAACACTTAACAAATAAAAAGCTTCCATGTAGGAATGGATGGGTAGGAATTACTTGACGAATTTAAGAGAACCAAAACCTGTACAGTGATCACTAAAAAGCAGTTTGCAGGGTATGACTGGTGATTTGAGCCCTCAGTCAGGGGCACAAGGAATCATGATGGAAGAGGCAGCTTCCAGAGCATTCACTATGGTGCAAGTCTGGAGCCTGCAGGATGCCAGGTGACGGTACAGGAGGCGAGATGATTTTGGCAAGTGTCATCTGGTGTGTAATACCTATGGTGATGGTTGTACAGGTATTAATGAGAAAGTCTGTAACCACTTAAAGGAAATGACACTTCTGAATTTTAACCAGCTAATAAATCAAGCCAGAGACCCTGACTAAGTGCTTGAGCAAATCTTAAAAACTTCTGAAATTGAAGCAGAGCACATATTATATGTAGATTTCATTAAAGTACCTGGCACAGAGAATCATACCTTTACATATAAAAACATACTTTTCACTTAATGACAGAGGCTAGCACAGGGAAGCTTTATGGGTATAATTATTATTGTTAGATTGATCATTTTCAAAAATAACTGGATTGCCCACAGCAGACAGGCCCCCCTGGGAGAAAAAAATGAAAGGCAAAATGCTAAGTTAGAAGATAAAATTTCACTTGACAAGGATATGTAACTCCACTTGCCTGGCAAAAACTCTAGGATGTACATCTGGACTGCACCACTGATAGCTCCACCCTTTCATGACTGCTGTGGTGGGAAGAGATGCTGCCCTCTTGAAAAGTAGAGCGTCATCAGATGGGATGACAGTGGGATAAAAGGTATGGTCTACTCTTTTTTAAGGTCTCAGTACATTAACTGAGACATGAGTAACTCAGTAATGATGTAAAAAAACAGTGAAAATTGATGATCCTTTCAAGGACAGGCCATGCAAGCAATGACTGAGAGTGATTTTCATCTGTAAGCTCTTTACATGGTTATATGAAACAAATTGTTCTCTTTCAAGTGATGGGATGTTGCCATCCAGAAATCCTCACAGCTGGCAGCTTCAGTAGAGTTTAAAAAGCAACTGTATCCATACCCCACCTTTACCTGCACCGAGATACTTGTTTGGGGTCAAGTCCCGCTTGGGACATCAGAAGGGTAGCACAGGGAAATTGTGTGTATGCTGGGATTGTATGGATAGAGAGAAAGTCATGGTTCAAAGCTGGTGTTTATTAAAGCTTCTATAATTAGGGAATACAGATGTTTTCTTTATGTGAGTAATGTAAACTCTACATAGTGTAGATGCAGTAACAGGGAAGTGAAAGTTTCCAGCACATAATTTTTCTGTGAGACTATTCTGAACTATTTTAACTATTATTTTCAAAAACCATCTATGAAGGTAGCTTAGCAAAGTGTCTACAAGGAAAGCTGATTGACTATAGTGCACTGTATCTCATTCTTTCCTTGCTGAAAAGATGAAAACATTATAGGTTTACTACAAAGACACTGCATAAATGCTAAGAAGCCGCCTGTATAATTTGTTTTTGTAACTCAGCGTGTTGACAGAGAATTCTTGATCTCAAAGGATATGATTAATTGTGGACTGGGGGGATGTTTCCTTGGTTTTACTGGTCCTGGAGAACACATTGGAGCAGTTTTGGCCCCATAATAACTTCACTGAGTTCCTGAGGAGAGGCAGCTTGCATCCAAGCTGCTCGAACTGGTTGTGCCCTTATGGATGGGCTGTAAGGACTCGGCCACGGGGCCAGATGGAGTCAGGAGGAGAACAGCACAGCCTAATCCAGCTGCAGTTCAAGCTGATAACAAATATCTATCGTGCTGGACTATTCCTGCCTTGGTATGATTTGAACTCGCAAAAGAAGGACCACTGCAGTCTGTAGGCACCGAGGCACGGCACAGAGGTGTCCAAATTATCTTTCAGCATAGCAGCTCAGGCACTGTAGTGGAGATACTACAATGCAGAGACTCCTGCTTCTCAGCAGGGCGATTTAACCTGCAAGGGCTCTGTGCTCCTGTCACTGTCAAGGAGGCACGCCCGAACTATTTCTCTTGAACTTCGCCTGTTTTATATTAATGGGTTTCACTGCTTGAGGTATTTTAATTGTGTTCTATCGCCAAAGGCTTTATAATACCTTGATGATGTTTTATGTAGAAGCAGAAGTTTCTGGTTGCTTGAAGACTGAGATGACACCCTGAGTAATTGCACAGCTTAGGAAGATGATATCTGAGCATATGCCTGACAATTTCACATTCGCATTTGATAACCTCATAATTTATATGAATAATCTAAAACCACAACAGAAATGCCCCAGTGGCTCTGATGCATTTATTTTTAAAGGCAATTAGCATACAGGCTTCCCGACACTCCCAGCTATCTAGCCAGCTTTAAATACAAATTAACTGGATGCTGATAAAGAATAAAACAGCTCGATGTGGCTGGTCTCTCCTGAATTGTCCTTTACTGGTACTGTTTTGCTAAGTGAGATTCCCATTGAAGCATGGTCAGTTTGTGGCAGGGTAGTATTTTGTGAGGTGACCATTTCAAATCATCTATTGTGCTTTATTTTAATGCAGACAGCACCCCCATCCAGCTCACAGGATTGTCCCACAAACAGCTTGGAAGACAGGGATGAGATCTGTGCCACAGCAGGGGAAGCAAGCTGAGAAGCTGGCTGCCTTACATTGCCTAACCTTTTTGTCCTGAAAATTATGCTACATTAGCACATTTCCTAAAGAAGGAATATATTTAAAAGCAAGATTGAGAATAGAATATATTTTCCTGCTTTTTATTTTCAGTTTTGGGAGAAAGCTTGCTCTGTAACATTGCCATCTTAAAGTCTGAAATGGAAGACAAACCATGAATAAATTTAAGTGGAAAATATTATTTATAGATGTTATAGATGAATGAAGATGCTTTAATTCTCCCTTCCAGCTTTACTAGCACTGTTCAGTAAAATATACTTTTCCCTCACATATGACATGGTCACAATTATGCAGCTGAGCAGCATTCCTGTCTAGATGAAGACTTCATCCAGTCCTGATAAAACTACTGTTAATTCATGCAACACAGATACTGCTCTCATTGAAACCCATCTCATATGCTCATTATATTTATAATATATGTACAAAGCCGACCACAAAAGCCAAAGGAATGCTGTATGGCAAGCTTGAAATTTTATTATTTACAGAGATTCTGCCACTATGCAATTTCAGTTTTCACCTCTTGACGGTTTTTGCAGATCTTTATGTGAAGATATATACACAGATAAGATGCTCAGACAGTGGAAACCTGAACGTCTGGCTCAAGTCAGAACTAAATCAGTTTACAGCACCTTGAGATTTGATCTAGGCTTTTGTTCTTCAAAAGCTTCTTGTTTCTCCCTGAAGCCAGTGTTCAGAGTTTGCAGTGTTACCATGTGCTGCTGTAAAGATAGTCTGGTTGCCAGAAACAGGGAAGGATGTCTGTGTGAAAGAAATAAGCAGCAGGAGCAGAGGAACCTTTAACCCGCAAGGGTTCATAATTTTCAGGAAAATGTACTTAGTAATTAAAAACAAATGGAAATATATGATGAAAACTATGTATTAACAGAACTGGCTGTTTCAAAATAAAATGTTTTCTGGGGTTTTTTTTCCCCCCACTATTTATCAGCAATTTTAAACAAAAATTACCTAAAAAATTATTTAGATGACTACATGAATTAATCAACATGAAAATAGATGACATAGCTGAGGTAAAAACGTATGATCACTTAGTGAAGAGTAAGTGTTAAAAAAATAGAACAAACCACAATATAAAAACTGACGTGATATAATTAATTGACATTTGTAGAGTCTATTATTCTATATTCAGCTAAATATGACTTCGATTGTCTATTCCTTCCAACATTCAAACACCATATTACACTACCGTGCATTTCCCTTTTTTTAGCACAAAAAACCCCCGAACACCATTAAAATGCACACACAAATGAGTCAAAGCTCCCATGGAGTTTTACTACGTCAATACATTTTAAAGGATTCTCTTTAGTTTTGCATTTCAAATAAAGTTGATATTTTGCTCTGCTTAGAGACTGGGATGACTTTTCACTTCCAAAACTTCTTACCTTTGTTTGAACTGTTCCACCAGTATTAATCCTTCCTCTGTGGTTTTTACCTATTTAGGATCTCATTAGCAGATTAAAAATGCTGATGACTTTTAAGCAGTTGTGAAAACCACAGCATACATTTTCCTTCTTCTTTTCTAACTTGATATGGATGTTGCTCCTTATGTAAGGAGCAACATCCCTAATATAACTTTTAAATAAGATATTGTGAAAGCTGTGAATTATCCTGTACTGAATCCCACAGCCATCTTGGTAAAGAGAGATTTGAAACGAAGTCCACTTCTAGTTATTCTAGTCCTTGGATGAACAGATTTATTTTGCTAAAGGAAAGCAGGGCAACAAAAGGTAACAAATATTTTTTTAAAAAAATACATTTATAGTAATAAAAAAAAAAATTCTCCTTGATGTAAAGTGGCCATCATCAGTGAAGCCACAAATAAGCTTCAGAGTTTATAAATGCAAGTCCACTTACCGACCAGAATTTCAGTTTTAAGGTCTGTCTATAGCAAGGAAATGTATCATATTATAAAAGGCACATGTGTCAGAGATATATATATACACTCATGCCACATGTTTTACTGTATTATAGAACTAGAGAAGGGGGAGAAATGCCCATTTAAAAGAAACAATTACTGCTGGTCATACACAAAAGACTGTACATACTACAAGTTAGATACCACTAAAATATGTAATTAGGAACAACTTCTGTAACACATCCAGAGGCTTAACTTTACAGAACTGTCCCAATGAAAAAATATTTTTCCATATGTGAGCAATCCTTTGAATTTTAGTAGTCTATAAATCCCTCCTTACCTTGCCAAAGTATGAAAAAAGGAAAGAGAACTGTATTCTATCTCCTGTTTTGATTTATTACTGGTTTATTTGACATTTCTTGTCAGAGTAAATGGCCTTCAGCAATACACACAACAGTTAAACAAATGCCAAGTAAAATCAGATAATTCTGCCACAGGCCCTTAGCTTTCAGTTGTGTCCTTGGCTGAAACACTCTTCCATGTGACTTGGAAAGGAATAGTGCGGTCTTATTAGCCCCACCAAAAATCTGAAAATAACTTCCTCCTGTTAACAAGGATTTTATCTGTATTTTCATAGATTCAAATATTCACTGACAAGTCTGGTTTAGGGGATACACAAAGCCCAGTCTAATGCCATTTGAAATCTGCAGACATAATGAAGTGCAAAACCAGATAATTCAGCATTCCAAAATCTGTATAAATTAATTTTAAAAAACGCTGTGTTCCTTTATTTTTCTTACAGAATAAGTCTATTTATTTTATTTAAAATTAAATTTAAAGCAGGACAACATACATTAAGCTCAAACTTTAACAAAATTTATTAAAATTCTCAAAACATAACTTAGACTTAATGTCTGGAGGAGTTCATGTTTGTGTAATAGGCCAAACCCCAGCATCAATGGGAAAAGTCACTAAGTAGACTGAAAGTTTACTGAAGGGATATTTTTGAGGTTTTGGCAGCAGCTGCCTCACTTGCAGGTGTAAAGAACATTCCTTCAATGCAATTATTTCAACGCCCATCTCGTACAACATTATGAGCTAATTGGTAAATTAATTCAGTTGGACTCACTTTCCTTTCTTACTCTAAAAAAAGTAGTGAGAGGTTTTCAATTTTAAAAAATGGACAAATACAGTAACCACAATGTGTCTGTTTACTAACCATATGTAATGTTTCATCTGGTGTAGAAGCAGAGCAAAAAAGTTGCAATTCAAGAACACTTTTTGAAGTTTTAGAAATTTGATGTTATTTTTTAATGCTTTTTCTCTACATTTGCATGGAATTCTCTTGCATGAGGATGTAATTGGGTGGAAACAAAGTCAAGCTAATACTCTTTCAATGGTAAATGCTCTTATTGGTGATTCTCAATGGCCATTCACAATTGTCTAATAAAATTAAATGATAAAAAAAGGCAAAAGGCATGTACTGTATTTCATAATTTCTTTAAAAATATTCATAATATTTCCACTGAATATTTCCTTTAGGAAATATGAGCTTTGTACTCACTTGCAGTTGACATCTTTAATGGCTGCACGAAAGAGGAAAACCACTCAGAGAAATGATCAAATCAGTGCAAATGCAAGGCAAGTGTAGAACTATTATTTGATTTTAGTCTTCCTGATTGATTAGAATCATAAAAAAAATGTCGCTTAAGTTGAATCTTCGCAGCTGTTACTGCAAAGCAAGCATTATTGCTTGAGTCACAACTGGGACATTGCAGTGTGGAGACATCATGTTTATAACTTACCCGTACCAAATCCAAATACTCAAGAAACTGAAAGGGTCAGACTAAAGACAGTCAGAAGGGCATTTTGGTTTGGGAGCTACAGGACAACACAAGCATGGTCTGGGGACACCAGAGATGCTCGGCCTTTGGTCCGATCTTAATTTTCATGAGAACCAAAATCATCTGCTAAGTTTTCCAGGCAGGATCCACCAATGAAATGCCCAATGGATGAAACTGCTGTCAAGAATGTACATCCACAAGGTCACCAATTTTAACGTAATTACGTATCAGAGGAAAACATTTCAGCCAGGGACTTAGTGAGGGTCATCCTGGCCAATGCAGAGCTGGAAACGCTTTAAACCAAGGTCACTGCCAACTCCCTCTGAGCCACAGCCTTCATCGGTGATATTTCCATGCCACAAACAATTTTAAAAATAAATACAGTTACCACACAACAACTCTGTGCCCCCTCCCCAACACACCAGATCTGCCCCCTTGCCCACAAGAGATCTGGTTCCTATGGCAGTAAAGCCACCTTCACCTGCTGTTTGGTAACACATCCCCCTTGTACCACCCCCGCCCTGGCACGCCCCAAACACATCCAATGTGCAAACTCCAGCAGCTCTGTTAAAATTAACAGCCCGGGGGCTGGAGGGATGTAAACTGAAGCCTCCTCTCTCGGATGTAGATCACTGATAACCCTCCTGGAGCTCGAACAAACAAACAAACGCAAGAAATGCCAACCATGCGTCATGGAGTTACTTCTTCACGTAACCATGGCAAAGTGTGGGCAGCTAAGCAAAACCGTGATCATTTGGAATGGTTTAAAATATTCTTATTGTCATGAGGGAGGCCAACGGATGGCCAAAACCCAAAGAGGGTTTAGACCAACCATGTGATCCAGGATTAGAGACCAAACTGGGGTTGGTGTTTCTCTTCGCTTTGGACCTTGCCAGAAAATGTCAATCTAATGAGAAAATTCAAAATTATATTTCAGTTTTACACAACTCTTCTCCCTTTATCCCCCAGGATCTAAAGCTCTAAGCACCCAGAACCATGATATCAAAGTAAAAGGGACACAGAGCAGGTCCCTTTGTCCCCTCTTTAAACTTGGGGCATAAAAAGCCATCATGGGCAGCCTGTTGGCTCCCTGGGCATTTCTACATAACTAAGCCAATGACGACACATTTAGTTAGGAAAATGTTCCTATGAAGATTTTGCTGGTTAGCAGCTATTACTGTTAGGAAGGGCAATGGTAAACTGACACTTAGTGTAATTTAGCTGCACGTTTTTACGGCTTCTTGAAAACCTCTTAGAAGCTCATCTGAGCCATGATTTTTCCATACTATTTCTATTTTAATAACAGTGTCTCCACACCAGCTGACAACTTTTGCATGTTTTATTTTTCCCCTCTGTGTTGCAACATGACCAAGGTTATTGAAAACTGCCATACTCGTTTTATTTTCATCCATCTTATCTATTACTCATCTGTTACAGCTGCAAAGCCACATCAGTAACGCAGACAGCTACGCAACTGTGCAGCCCAGCAGAAAGAACTTAAATTTACGTACATGAGGGTTCTTTGGATTTTTTTTTTTCCAAAGGAAGATGAGTAAAGCAGAGACACAGGTGCCTGCTGCCACTTGAGAAAATTGTGGCCTTTCTCTCAGCTCTGTTGAGTCACTCTGAATCGCAGGACTCACGGACATTTGGCTGTGTGGGCCTTGCTCAACAGCATTCCGAGGAGGAAAAATGGCTGAATGGCATCCATATGGCTGACAGCTTGCTATGACGAGCAGCCAGCTAAACAATTTGTTAGCAGAGGAGGGCAAAAAATACATTCTGAATATAACTCTTTCAACATATTCATTTAGGAGGAGTAGGTAGTTATCCAACATGCTGTAACGTTCATCTGGTGGAGAATAACTACCAATAAAGACCATTGTTTTCTGTATGTGCAATACCTGAATAGTTCGAGGGAGTTGTCATCATGATAAGACCTTCAGCCAGAAATTGGAAATAGTAATGTGACTTACAGGGTGCTGAGCTGTTGGTATAAAATCAGTAGCTTGGACGTAGAGAATAACGCCACTGGAGTGAAAATACTGAAGACAAAATAAGATCCCAAAATTTTGCACCGTTTACATCTTTCAAGAGATTGTTTCCATATTTTATAAGGAGTCCTTGTATGCACAGTGTGTTTATATAACTCAGTATCAGCCTTGATGCTTCAATTGTCTTCATTCATCAAAAATCTTAATCTAAGATTATGCCTGACCTGCCTTCTCACTTATAAACACACACAATCCACCTGAAAATCTTACCAGTCTTTATTTTCTCTGTCTCAGTCAGTCTCCCACATCTCTTCCTCTCAATTATCTTTGAGCAAACTGGAGGTATGCAAAACACCTAAACAAAAGTGAAGTAACACTGGCCAACCTCCTCCCTATCTCTTTTCTCCCTCCACTCCAAGATCCCTGTGTCTTAACCATTATTTATGGGGGAAAAAAAAAAAGGTGGAATTCTTTAGTGATGTCTGTGATATGGAAGTAGTAATAGCACCTATGGGAACAATATTATCTTTATTATTTTATCAACTCTGAGCTAGAGGGTGATCAACACTAAGAATCACTCAAAAAAAAAAAAGATGACAGAAAAAAATCGAAGAGAAGTTATAGAAGAAGTAAAAGTGATGTATTCATTCATCTTATTTTCTTCATGGAATGCTATCCTTCTATTTATTACTCCTATCCCTTCATTATAATAGAACAGGAACCTGCAAATTAGTATGCTTGACAGAGTGAGTTATACTTCCTCTTCTCAGTACAACACTGCATTGAGGACCTCTCATTTCTAGTGCAATAGCCTTCCAATTCACAGTATTTTTAAAAAGGTCTGACTTTCATAATGGATATTTTTTGATACAAAATTTTACACACACACAAGTAATTGCAGACATAGTTTTGCTCTATTCAGCAACCATTTTGAGGCCCATTTTACAATAATCAGTTGACCTATTACTTGTTGCCTTTGCAATCAAGTAACTAATGCTAGGTGAGCAAATTTCAGAGATCTGATCCAAAAAATGTTATTATCCAGCTCATTAGTATTTTCAAGGGTATGCCACATAAGTCCAAGAAATGCCACTAAGAAAATCAAGCTCTTGCTCTCAACATGCTTGTCACTATGCAGGACGTCAAGGGAATTGCACTGGTATTGATTAAATGTGAATTTGTGCAGGATTTGCTTTTAGTTCAAATCATAACAAGGGCACAAAAGTACAGGTACAGAGGAAGTATCACAGAATGATGATCCTTAATCAAAGTGGCCTTTTACTGGATTCTCTCCCACAGCTTCATCTCTTTTGTACTGAGAAAAAGTACAGAAAAATGATGCAAAAAGTAATTTTGATTTAAAAAAAAAAAAAGCCATTTCTAATGCTAATTTCAGACTAACAGCATTAGAAGAAGAATTAAGTTTTTAAATCAGCCTCTGAATAACAGATGATATCAAGGTGAAAGGTTATCCAGAGTCAAATGAGAAGAACATTTACTGTAACAGATGCTGCATAAAAATGTCCCTTCAGTAGTAATGGATAAGTCTTAGAAGCAGTGGAAGAGTGGTTTAGGCATATATTCATGATTATTAGGAATAATTATTTAGCTTCTTGATACATTTGTCATGTTCTTATTCTTTTAGTCTTCATTCTGTCTCCTCATACAGCTTATTAAAGACAACAAAATCAGTTACCTCTGAGCCTTCAAAAACCAAAATTCAAATCCAGTATAACACATAAGTGCAAGTCTAGACCAGCTAAAAGGTCCCTCTGTAACTTTGCACATGCACACTTCCATGTTTCACACAAGTTTACCCCGTTTGTTGTTTTCAGACATTAGATATGCAAGAAGAGTAATAAATTACTTAATGCAGCATCTAATTGCTACTAAATTTCCAAGTTTTATACAAGGGTTATTTCACCTCCTTGCGAGTTCTCTCAGCATTTGGGTTTTCACTGATTTGTGCTGCGTATTCTGCTCATTCATTAAATCACAGCATGTGACTTTTAGAAGACAAGGATCTCTTATTTTTCTGAAGTGCAGGGGTTTGAAAACACAGAACATGTGTTACTCATCAGCAGTACTAGAAAAGAATATTTGAAATTCTCTTTAAGACAACACATGTAAACTTTTTCTCCTTTGCTTTGCAACACTTAGATATGCAATAGCAAAAATGTTTTTGGAGTTAGTCACTATTTAACAAATGGCAGATATTAATTCCAAATACTTTAAGAGCATCACATAGCCATAAATAGATTTAAAAGCTATGCACAAATATCCATGACCACAATAAATTCCCTAGGAAAGTTCTGAAACAGCATTAAGCACCGTGGGAACAAGAGAGTACAGGTGATTCTGACTGAGATCACAAGAAACAGAAGGAGCTGTGTGTGGCACTTGTTAACAGCAATCAATGCCCAAATTTTAGAAATATCTGTCTTCAATGGAGCAGTTTAGTGTGGATACGTCCCAGCACTGCACAAGAAAAGAAGTCTGCTGGCTAAGCTGAGTTTATCAACCTCATCTTCAACTATGACAAGTCAATAGAACAGAAATAATCTTGGTCTTCACCTGTACCTTTAGGCAGCTACCCTCAGTAGGCTCAGACCTAGTTTAAAAAGCAAAACAACAAAGGTCTCATAGGCAAGGCTAATAGATATTTGCTTAGGGAGCTTCACAAAAATACATAAAATTTCCCACAATAGGTAGAGAACTATCAAATTCCAAATGCCACAGGTATCAATGACCCAGAAGGATTTCTTCAGTGACCTACATGAATAAAACTTCATTTTTTGGGATTTTTTTTTCCTTTTTAAAAGGAAAAAAAATTGAAGGAATATAAAACATTATTTTAAAAAGGCAACATGCACCTCAAAAGATATGTTCTTCCAGTCTGGAAGTTTCCACAATGGATCAATTTGGACTTGTTTTTATTGTGAGATGGATTCTGAGTGCCTAAACATAAGGAAAACCTCTATAATAGACAGTATTTTTTTTTTACCCTCTGAGGTCTCCTTTCATAGGAGTAGTCAGGCAGTGAAGTACACATTCATTTCTATGGAGGCTGAAGACCTGGAGCTCTTTATAGGACAAGGAAATTTAACATCCCTATATAAGGCAAGTCAGGGCTGCTTATGCTTTGTTATCAGTGAAAGGCACCTTGTAAGGCAATTTTTCTGCTGCTCTACTGCTATCATATTGCTGGAAGACTTATTAAATCAAAATTGAACCTGAAGTGTCTCTACAATCTATGAAACTACAGAGACGGTTCTATTTCCACTAATGCTCTAAGAGTCTTCTGGAAAACTAAGCTAAATGTTTAAATCACTAATGTTAGTCTGAATTAATTCGTTAACCTGTTTAATTAAATTAGGCGGCTTTCATGCCCACAGTTATACCCTGAGCATCAGGGAAACATTTCTATGCTGCCTATGGCATGCTTAAAGGAAAATTCACATAAGATGGAGGCACAAGGTATTTTTATAGTTTTTTCCTCCTCATCTCTCCTCCACACTGTCCTTCCTTCTTGAAGCACAAAAGGCCATCAGTTCAGAGCAACTTATTCTTTTGCTACACAAGCCTCACTGAGTTGGTCCCACGTGAGAACGTAAAGATAATAGAAAAAGGAACAATAAAAATGAATCTCCTTGTTATAGTCCACAAGGGGGAAGTTTGCACTTGGAGATGCTTCCCTAGCCCTCTTTTCATCTTTGCTCCTACTATGGTGCACAAAGCTCTAAAAACCAAGTAAATTTGTGTGTAAATCAGAAACAAGGAGGCCTGACCCTGTAAAGATTTGTGGTTCAATCTAACAACTGGCTGTTAATGAACCAGGTAATCCCCAACTCCCTGTCCCCCTCCCTGCCAGTCTCCCCAACAACTCGCTCTTTCTTGCTTGCTGTCACTCACAAGAACCTTGTGGCCACATAGTCAGCTTATTTATCCACGTCTGAGTTGGCCTGGCCTGGAAATGATTCATTTTGACCCAGATTAGCATGTGGCTCTGGTGACCACAAAGCCACGGGATTGTGAGAACAGTGTAAGGGAGGAAGCAGCAACATATGGCCTCCTCTCTCTAGGAACAGCCCATGTTTTTCTTGAGGTTAAGCTAAGCTGGAAACTGTAAATACACCTGAAACATCTGACCTTTTGTCAAAATTTGTTAACGTCAACCAATAGACTGAAAACGTGAGGTAGGAGCCTCAGACGTGATCAGAGAATCAGAATATGCTGAGTTGGAAGAGACCCACAAGGATCATCCAGTCCAACTCCTGGCCCTAGGCAGGACACCTCAAGAGTCACACCATGTGTCTGAGAGCATTGTCCAAATGCTTCTTGAACTCTGTCAGGCCTGGTGCTGTGACCACTGCCCTGGGGGGCCTGTTCCAGTGCCCAACAACACTCTGTATGAAGAGCCTTTCCCCAGTATCCAACCTAAACCTCCCCTGACACCTTGAGGCCATTCCCTTAGGTCCTATCCCTGGTCACCACAGAGCAGAGATCAGAGCCTGCCCCTCCTCTTCCCCTCATGAGGAAGTTGTAACTGCAATGAAGTCTCCCCTCAGTCTCCTGTTCTCCAGGCTGAACAGAACAAGTGACCTCAGCTGCTCCTGACACAGCTTCCCCTCAAGGCCCTTCACCCTCAGGAATGCAGAGGTTGCATCAGGCTAACAATGTTTTGTGCAAAAAAAAATGTGAAAGATTATTCTGCTGTCCCAGGAAAATACAAAAACCAGATTACAGACTGAAACTGCACATCGCTGCTTGCTGGCATGACTTTTTAAATAAATCTAACAAGATACGAACTCCTTGATACCTAACTGTTTGAATCAGAACATTAAGAACTATGTATTTCTTGCTGCATGAAAAGGAAGTTTCTATCACTAAGAAATGCAAAAAAAACACCCGAAACAAACTGACTTTTAAAGACTAATAGATTTTGGTTTCTCAAATCGTAACAGTATGACCAAGTGACCACTTTCCCTCAGGAAAGGGAGCAGAAACAAGACCTAGTTTTTGAATGGCCTTAGCAGTACTAAGCACATGAAAAGCCTAAATTTTGAATACTGTCACTTGCTTGACAGATGACAAAAAAAATACACATTCATTAAGACTGAAAACAAAGTTATGAAATTTCATTGAAAACAGGAAAGAAATTAATTTTTGGTCAACAAGTGTTTCTACGCTAGCTGGAGCAGTTTCTGGAGCAGTTAATTTCTTGGTCACTGAAAACATAACATGTTTTTATTTTCAGCAGATGTTGTTTAGTTGTTCCAAATATCACTATTTTGAAATTCAAGGAAAAACAGCAAACTGGCTTCCAAAACTCTTAGACAAGTTTCAGTGTCATGAAATTTGTGATTGTTTAGCTTTGACTTTTAACTTTTGACTTTTGAGTCAACAGCCTACAATCAATTCAATATTTAAAGAGTTCCTTTGCAAAGGCAGACTGCAGACATTCTTACAGTATTTAATTTCAATGAAAGACAATGTTCTCAATGCAATTTATTGATTCCAGTAGTTGAGCCTTTAGAGAAAACACCCAAATCACAAAACTTGTGATCAAAGCTGAAAAGAACACTTATGGTTTTGGCGGGGTTTAAAATACTTGGTTTTATAAATGCTTCCACAAAGTACAAGTTGATACCATCAAAGTTTTAACATCATCACAATCAAATCACAAGAGGGAGACTGAACTGATTACAAAGGCCATCTATCCCAAAAGTTGGGCACCGTTGGATATTGAGTTTTTATCACTTATTAGAGAAACCTGATCCCTGAAACTGCTTCCAGAACACCTGCATTTGCATATGAAACTAACATTTCATTCAAAGTAACTTGAATATCCCTGAAAGTATCCTTCCTGTGAGTTCTATAAGCTGTTACACATTCTTTTTAAGTTACACCTTGTAAAGACAATATATTAATTCTCTTGACTCCAACTGTTTGGAATGGGGAAAGGAAAATGCTATTGCCACTTCTAAATACTGAAAAATCTCATTGCAAGCCTATATATTCCTAAATGCCCAGTCACTGTTGTAGGCAGTCAATAAAAATGCCTTGCCTGGCCGGAACCCTCAGCTCCAAGGCTCTCTAAACCAGACACGACGTTAAGAGCCCTTATTGCTGAAATCCAGGTGGTTTTGTTTTGTTTTCTTTCTTCTAGAAACAATATCTTTTCCCCATCACAAAATGTGATAAAATATATTCCAAGATTCTTCTCCCTTTCTTTCACAACATAAAATATAGTGCTTTCTTTTTGCTAAAAGATGGAAAAACATATATAATAAATATAACGTCTTTAGGATGGGCAAGATAGTCTTCTCCTAAACTTCAGCAATGTTACCAACCTCTGTCAAGAGATGGACAAATTGATTTTTCAGGGGTCAAAGGCTGTGTTTGAGATGTGCAGGTAAATTTTATAATAAAGTCCGTGCATGATTGAAAAAGCATCTGTAATAGAGCCCACTAATCACTGTTGGCTGAATTAAATTGAAATACATTGCTGCATTTCCAAAATCATTTGAACCAACACTTGCTGGAGTTTTATCCACCAGAATACGCCAAAACCAGCTTTTAAAAATGCAGAAAATGCCAAGTGATAGAAGAGCCACCAGAGGGAGCATCTCCAGCTCCATAAATGTGATCCAACCCACCAGAGCCTGGCCAGGAGTTTGACACACTTAAACATTACCATACTTTAACGAACAAAGTTGCAGAGTTCAAGGTGCAATCCAGGCTTCACTCTGACATTTTCATATATAATCTAAGGTGTGTGGGAAATCAGATTTCATTTATTCTTTCCTTTCCTGTAAAAGCAGAAAGATAGCATCCTCCATCACGTATTTATCTGTTCCTAATACAAATCTTCAAATTTTTAGAAGCAGTGCCACAACAAATGGTGCTTATATATCAAAAAAGCTATAAACAGCTGAGATTGCCATGGCAACACCTTGGCTCCCCAATTTACATAAATCCTGGGTAACATTCTGACAAATCCCAAAAGAAGAATTTCAAAGGTAGCAAAGGTAGGACTCTTTGCCAAAAGAGATCTTGGGACAGCTGTGCACAAGGAACAACTGGAATTATTACTACTTGTGCCCGTCCCACTGGTGAAGTGAAGCCATTTAATCTCTGCTGAAGGCACCATTGGCTGACATTTATGACATTACAGCATAAATGTTAAATGCTGCAATTACATTTTACGCTGTTTATAATTCTTGTGCGTTGCCTTCATCTTCTCTTCTAATTCTCACACCCGGAGCTTAATTTTATTTTTAAAGACAAGGCTATCAATGGCATTTTCACAAATGTTTCAGCCACTCAAGTTCTTCTCTGAAAAAGCCTTACACCAAAGAGTTTATTGTTCTCTCTGCCTTCCAAGAAAACCCCATATGCTCTAGACAGTAATTCCAAAAAGGGGGGTTCAGGGTTTGCTGCTATAACTGAAACACAAGCTTGATCTTCTGCTTTCCAGAATTTTTGATTTTGTTATTATATAAGACGTCAGATGCATTCCTTTAATTTTAACAGCAGTCATAGGTGTCCTAAAGAACAGAGACCAATAGGCCTAAAAATTCTATAGAAAATCAGATGGCACCTGCACATAAGATAAAGAGAACATAGGAGTAAGGGGCAATATGTAAAAAGCTTATTAACACAAGGTTTCTCCACTCAATGAATAAATTAGAAGGAACAGACCAATATATGTTAAGTTTCTGTCAAGATCATGAAGAAGATAGTAAAAAATAATCCCTTACCTGTAATAAAAATGAGAGCAATAAAGATGTAGAGTGTGAAAGCTTTCACATCAAAGATTTATCCCTGGGAACAGCAATAAAACCAGGTACTGCAATTTAATTATGAAAGGGAAACATCTTGGACAACAAATTTATAGTGAGGTTCCAGCACACAATTTAAGATACAATACTTTGTATCCATAGAATTATCTCTACTCACCATAAATCAATAGAAGATGAAGTTCATGTAAGACCCAGAAAAGCTAAACAGAAGGCTACCACTGCCTTCCTGGGGTTACAAAGCAAGTCCTTAACTCAGAAACTTTCCTTCAGATTCAGAGGAACAAAAACAGCTGCACCTTTTTTCTCCCAACATATTCTCAAATAGTCATGGAGTGCATGGAGAGAACTGCTGGCTTCTTTCCTTTTCAAAAGGTCTGATTAAAGAAAAGAACTATGACATAAAAGTCAAGGATGCCTTGTGAACCTACAAAATATGCTGGGAGTTACAAAGTTTGCGGGATATTTTCCTAGATTTTAGAAATGGTGTTTCTTTTCCCGAAACTTTCACTCTGACCCTTAGCTTTTTATTCCATGAATGGGATAATTAAGAAATGCTGGATTTCGGAATTCTGCATAGAAGTTTGGATTCACATTCAGCCCTTTGGACTTCTTCAATGGTGTTCTTAGGGACTCAAATTGTAATTATGTGCATGATGAAGGAAATCCAAGGCTTTCTGGAAAACTTTTAAGAATGCAAAGGCCTGATGCTGCTCCCTGTTGACTTAGAGGAAAAATTTTATCAACTTTCATTGCATCCTTGAAATCAGACCTAAAATGAAGACTATTTTGTTCCTACATTACTGATGACTTCCAGCAGCTTAAAACCAAGTCAAACAAAATATCTATATTTTTTAATTAAACCCTATCTAAGCAAAGCATTGATGGCAAAGGGCTAACAAATCGTAGCTTAAGAAAGTGGGTATTTATTAACAGTTTCTGATTTTTCAGCCTTTCCTTGCACATAACCCAGCCTGACTAGAGCTCAAGTACTTCATGAAATCAGATTGGATTTGAACATATGCTTAAGCAGCATGTTGACAAAGGCCTTGGGGATCTCTAAACAGGATTTATTATGGAACAATATGTTTATTTCACTTCTGCTGAAGAAAGATTTGTCTGTCGTCAAACACACTTCATTATGATCCACGAGAGGCTTCGGATGGTGTTCTGGTTGCTGTCCCTCCATTCACATCCCTGCTGGATTTACATCTTATTAAGTTTTCACTTTAAACTCTTCCCTAATCCAGTTTAAAGTAACGTAGTGTGAGTGGACAGGAAGCCAGTGACTTACGCACTCAGTGAGGTGGGGCAAGGAAAGCAGAGCAGCTGTGCAGAATTCAGCTGCATCACAACAGACTCATTTTCAGCTACTTTTTATATTCTCTAATTATCCTTTACACTATCATTCTAATTACCCAGCTACATGTCCTCAATGACAAGCACTTATAATCATACAGCTTAATTAAAACAGAACTGAAATACCTGTGGTGATAAAAATACCTCCAGGAAAAAAAAGAAAAAAAAAAGCCTTGAGTATAAAGGAAGTTCACCTTACATTTGCTACTAGACCCTTTCTCTGCTTTTTGCACCCTCACAGCAGAGTTTATCCTGGTGCTTTGCAAGTTAAGCTTGTATTTGTACTCAGTCACCACAAGGAATTTGGAATAATACTGCTATTCTCCTATGAGAAAGAAAAAAATCCTGGTTCCAAATTTTACTGACATTTTATTTAGTCACATATTTTTGTGCATAATCAATCAACAACTGGTGAAGCCAAGCAATTCAGTAGTAGTTTTTTAGAGGTGCTTTGCACAAGTTACACATGGATCATGCAGAAAAGACAGCCTTGGGCTGTCCAAAGTACTCAGGCTGATTAACATCTTTATACCATGGCTGGGCTTTCAGAACAAAAACATGTGCTCCCCACATATGAGTCAAGTCCAGCAAAGATGACCAAAGGACTGGAGCATCTGTCCCATGAAAAGAGGCTGTGAGAGCTGGGACTCTTCAGGCTGCAGAAGGCTCAAGCGGGATATTATCAATATGTATAAATGAGGTGATGGAGGCAGACACCTCTCCCTGGCACTTGGTTAAGGGACAACTGGCAAAAATTGAAATACAGGAAATTACACTTAAACAAAAGTAAAAAATCCTTCGGATTGCAAGGATGGTAGCAGACAGAGCATAGCCTCAGCCGTCTCTCTCTTCCACACTACCTAATCAAAGCTGGATATCTACATGGCTTAGCATCTATCCCTTCAAAAGTATATAACTGCTCCTTAAAACTCTTATGCTGAACTTTCTTTCCTTGTGACTTTTTGTTTTCTCTGTTTCCAGGCAGCTCTTATTCCAAAACATTCTCAGCAGTGTCTCATTCTGAAAATCTAAATAGCAATTCAGATAATGCAGGAGAAGGTAGCTGCTGTAATTTATCATTTTTACCAGTTGATGGAGTTCCCTACAGATCCTGAGGATGCATCTTAAAGCTGCAGAATACAACAAAAACTCAGTATAAATTTGAGAGAAGAGAAGAGAAAGGTAGTTTCCAGAAATCAGTGCAGTATGCTTTTTATGCAATTTACTTTGTTACACCAATTTTCAAACTGCATTTTACCTCTTCAACATTGTATGCATCTGTGCCTTTTCTACTTAAATTATTCAAATTCAGCATTGACTTAGAAACCCCTCGAAAAAATCAAGAGTCATTTAATACACTAGCAGAAACATTACAGGTTAAATTATGAATATGTATCCTTATAATTTGTTTCACTGCATATATAGGCATGCACAGATTTTAAGCGCTATTATAAAGACACTAGGAATTTAAATGAAATATTAATTAGAAAGCAATTACTGGATTTAGCAGCAGAGAGGTCGGGACAAGAGTGTGCATTAGGATTTGTTTCTAAGCCACAGGAGAAAAGGAGACTGATGGTGCCATCTGTTGGCCAATTTAAAATGGACATCGTTAATGAAGGTTTGTGGTCTCCTGCTCTGGAGGTAGCTCCAGAAAGCTTCACACCTGAACAGTCTTAATCGTGACTCTCACTGTTGTCAGTCCAGGAGTGTGTGCAGAGCACGGCAGAGCCACAACAGCCCAGCACAGTCAGGGAATTGGAGCTCTGCTCCAACACACACAGCTGACCTCATACAACATCCCAGAGTATTTCTTACACAATGGAAAAGGTCAGGTGGCACCCAGGTCATTACAGCTGCACTCTGAATGGCCGTGGTAGCACCCGTGGAAACGTTTGTGTTTTGGCTGTTTGCTTCACACACCGTTTTTATGTTCTCCCTCATCCCATTACCTCCTGTGCCTCACCTCCATTCATTTCCACACACATTGAGAATCATGTTGGCTCTTGCAGGAAATAAAGTTTTCTTTTGCTTTGAACAGTTTTGCTGACCAGATTTTCTCAAACGCATTTTTGGCCTTTGCTCCTTACCAAGCAGGTGTTTTCTTTGTAATGAAGTAGCAGGGATTTGGGGAAATGGAATGGGCTGTCATGAGGCTGCCACAGCCAAAATCACTTTCCAAATAGATGTTTTTAATTTTTGCATGGGAGAAAGGTGTGAAGAGCTCGGCCAGTAAAGGAACATTCAAATCCAGCCATCCATAGAGGCTGTTGGCACATTGTCATAGACATCATGTCTCACAGAAAGGCAACCACAATCTGATTGCATTTCAGAATTAAATACAAAAAAGCCCATTTGGTTGGCCGTGAGAGCATAAGTCAGGTCTGTGTCCAGATGTGGACAATTTCAGTACACAACTCAGCAAACCATGAGGAGTAAAGGTGTAATCAGCACTTCTCACACACTTTCTGAACACTGTGGACTTGTGGATGTCTTCCAAGATTTTGATCAGACTTCTCCCATGATACACTTGCCCATCACAAACTGGTTGGCTACTGACCACTGGAAGTGGTGGCCCACAATGCTCCACAAGACCAGTCTTTTAAATCCAGAAACAGATCCATGAAATTGCATCTTATGATGCTCCAGCTCTGGTGCCAGCTCACAGGAGACAGCACTGGGCTCTTTAGCCTAAGTTCTGCACTCACTGCTGTTTTCCCCACATCCCCAGGACTGAGTTCATTGCCCAGGCCCACAGCATCCTGCCACCTGAGGACACAGTAACCTCTTGGCAAGGACTTATTGGCAGTGTCCATCAGACAACAGGACATCTAGGATGGAGAGAAACAACTCCTGAGGTGGGGAACCTTCCCAGATGAACTGCCAAAGCCTCAGAAGTGTTTCTCCAGACTGCACATCTGTTTGCCCAAGACTCGGCATCAGAAGGTTGCTGAGTAGCACCATGGTGCCCTTTGTAAAGATGCAGGAAGAGAAGTGCAGCAACAACACAAGGAAGAACAGAAATAAAATTGCATGCACATATATAATTACAGACAAACATTATTTCTCTCTCACACAGGAATTAAAAGATTAAAGAGCTAATGAATATGCTGGCAGCAAGTAGGAGCAGTAATAGGCTTAGGTAGGATGCTGGGCAACAGCATGATATGAAGACTGAGTGAAGCTCCATCATAGATTTAATGTCAAGGACATCACTTCTGAAATGCATTTACATATTTAGGTTTACCATTGGTCTCTGTTCTCTTTTTCTATCCACAGCCAATTTTTGCAGCTAAGCCATTGACCAAGGGTGTGGACAGGGAGGAGGGAGGAAGAGTGGTGATTAGTAAACAGACATTAACAGGTTATGAATTTCATGTCCATCCACAAAAAAAAAGAAAAAAAAAAGGCTAATTTCTCCCTAAGTACAATAATTTTTCAGTTACCATTAGTGTGCTTATCTATATAAAATTAAGTCCTTGCAGGAAAAGGGGGAGGAAACCACTCTACCAAACTTCCTCTTTGTGTGTATATGAAGCAAATAACTCTAAAATATCACAGTTTTGAATTCTCGACTCAAAATACATACAACAATCCCTTGCACAAGAAACTGTCAGTGCACTCTATTGTGACAGAGTGCATGAGAGCACAGCGGCATGTTATATTCCATAACAGCTTTTGGTAAAATCATCAAAGGATATAAAGGACTGGAAAAGTATTTTCACAGGTTCACCAAACTTGGTTTGCTCTCCATAAGAATCTGACCTCTTACTCTTGCCATAGCTAACGTTACTAAGCATTTTTTTCTTTCTTTCTTCAACTTATTTAAATAAGGAGTAGCATAATTGAAGAGGGTAGGGAGCAGAGACACGGAAGAAAAGGAGCTTTAGGCAATTGAATTTTCCAAAGTGTTTGGAAGAGATAATTGGAAAATGGATTGAAAATGCTGCCAATCACCTTAATGGATGCAAAAATCACAGGAGGTACTCCTGTGGGACACCAGGAAAGAACTTCACTCTATTTGTTTCCATTGAAAAGAAATTTCAGGCTACACCAAAATTTCCTTAAACTCCATTAGACTCTATGTCTGCTCCCAATCACCCTGCTAGTTATTACAATCATTATTATCTTCTAGTGCATAGGAAAACATTAAAATGTAAACACAAACCCACCCTGAATGAAAACACTTTAAGAATTCTGCAGTGAGACAACTTCCCTGACGTAGAGACAATGACAGCAGCTAAAAAAAACTACAAAAAAACAACAACAAAAAAAAATAGTGGAAAAAGAGATTGCCTATATTATTTCACTCTTTCTTTACAACTTTTCCCTCAGATCCATGGTTTAAAACTGTTTCAAATCTTTGGTCAATCTTCACTTTTCCAATGTCTAGAGGACACTTTTTACCAACTACAGATCGACTATTTTTTCTTGCATCTCTGCATATACTGAAATCAGGGAAATGAGATTCAAACAATGTTACAGATACAACCACAGTGTTTTGAATTTAATAAGAATCATGGAAATTTTAAGAGTCTTTATTTTCCTTTTCAGCTTTACACATAGAAAAGAATTTGAATTAAGAAAAACAAGTGTGTTAAGCACCTATATAAAATGATTGAGCACTCTATCTTTTACCAGTTCACTTCTTTTGCTACACAGTTTACCTTCACTTACCATTTGGAAGACACCATCTTATATATTTGGATTAGTCTTCTTTGGCTAAGGATCAAAAAGAAGGGATAAACATCTCAAAGAAATAGACCTTTCGCCCTAACTGGTATGTTTTTCAAAACAAATATTATAGAAAACAGGGAAGGAAATGGATGATATGCTGATCACATCCAGCTGAAATCATAGGAATTGAATCCAGCAAAGTGGCAGCGTGGAAACTTGCATAGAATAACTTAATTTTCAGAAGAGCAGGTGGCTCACCAGGTATGTACAAGAGTCCTGACTTAAAAGGTAGTTTCCTCTAAGCCCTGCTGACAGTCAGCACAAGCCACTTTTGTCAGTAAAAGCAAACCATGGCACATCCTGCTCTTTATTCAGCTTCTGTAATCCTGTCTCAAGCCTTTGGTGCACATCAAGAAGAGGAGTGCATTTATATGCCAGACTGACACATTGTGCAGGAAAACATTGTACTGAGCTGTCATTCTTCATATGCAAAAATGAAAGGCGAGATTTACCACCGCCATCCTCAGTGACCTGGAGTGGAGCAACCCCAACAGCGGGTGGTTTAGCTGTTTTCATTTAGCGCTTATCTAGGAAACTCACATAAACCCCATTCTGCATACCTAAATCTTCAGTGCAACGCTGCTGAGTAAAACTGTGGAGCAAAAACAGGGCTCCAGTGTTTGAGCACTGAAAATGCCTGGACAGAGATGTTATCCGGGATCACAGAAGTCATCGAGGATCACACAAAACCCTGGCAAATGCTAGGCTGTGTGTTTGCTGTCTGACAACAGCACACAAACCAACTGCAGACTAACACATTTCTGAGCTCAAGCAGAAGCTGTTTGGCTGCCACAGAACAAAAAGGCAGAAGCACACATATGTACAAAGAGACCCATAGAATCCAATCCCCTCTCCAATGGCAGTTTGAATGCCATCAGCTTAGTTTAATTTTTAATTAGATTTTACTGTAACAAATACCATAGATTGTGCTACAGCTTGCATACATGAGTACCGCTGCCAAGACTGCTAATAAAATATTATGTCTTTTCACAATTTAGATAATCACAAATCTGCCCTTTTCTTTCAGCCAAAACCCATTCTTAAAATTCAGAATGAAAGGTTGTTTTAAGTTGATGAAATAGGCAAGATAATTGCAGAAACAGCTCATTTCTCTCAGAGATGATTAAAAAGATACAATGACCATCCCTCACCCACAAAATCCTATTTATTATTGCTTGGGACATTTGCACAAATTCTGGAAAGCAGCTTTATGATGCTATTTCTTTTTTTACCACGCTGTTACATCCTTTTTCACACAGTGTTTTGAAACATATTCATATCAGACCCTTTCGTCTTCTACATAGAATATTTATGGAAGATTTTTACTGCAAGTCATAAATTAATTCATAGTGGTAGATTGTAATACCAAAAGCCAAAAAACAGCCCCCATAAAATACTACCTTCTCAAAGAAGTTAATGCTGCTCCTTTAGACAAGACACCAACCCATCAGAGATAATATTTCTATCCTGAAAGAGATTGCTTAGAGCACCTATGGGGTTATTTTTACATATTCAGAATCTTTACCATGATGATACACTCCATAAAGGACATCTGAACAAAATAAGGAACTAATTTGGATGTGTTATTACCCAGTCATGAAACTGGACCTCACATCTTTCTTAATGACAAGGAGAAACTTTGTTTCTGAGGCATTGAAATTGTTTGTTTGTTTATTTGTTTGTTTTGTATAGCAGTTTTCTGAAGCTGCCATTTGTCAACTGTCATACAGATTCTTTATATAAGGACAGTGGTTTCCAGATAATAATAGCTACTTGTGGGTCTTTACTTCAAAGTACACTATCGTATATTAATTGCCTGGTGCAACTTATATCAATATTAAGGATATTTTATATGCTGATGTGGAGGGGGTTTTTGGTACCATAATCAGTTTTAAATGTAAGATGACATCACAGTACAAAACACTGATTAACTGGTTATATTTAGAACTACATCAGTTTAAAAACTATTTTTTTTCAAATATAAAATGTTTCTTTCATTGAGTTAATATAACAAAGGGTTGATTTGGGCATTTAGGGTGGGTTTGCTGTTTTGGGTTTTTTTTTTTTTTAAATTGTCAATGCTTTGCTGAGGTGATTATTAACTTCTATAACCACTCTTGGGGCTTATGGATGTCTACACAGATCTGCTTTTCTTTAGTGGGATGGAAAACACGAGAGAGCTGGGATTGTTCAGCCTGGAGACATGAAGGCTCCAGGAAGATCAACTGGCAGCCTTCCAGTGCCATAAGGGGGCCGGCAAAAGAGCTGGAGAAGGACTTTTCCCAAGGGCATGCAGTGACAGGACAAGGGGAATGGCATTAAGCTGAAAGAGGGCAGGTTTGAGTTAGACATTAGGAAGAAATTCTTTACTGTGAGGGTGGTGAGGCCCTGGCACAGGCTGCCCAGAGAAGCTGTGGATGCCCCATCCCTGGGAATGCTCAAGGCCAGGTTGGATGGGGCTCTGAGCAGCCTGGTCTAGCGGAAGATGTTCCTGCCCATAGAAGGGAGGTTGGAACTTGATGATCTTTAAGGTCTCTTCCAACCCAAACCATTTTACGATTCTATCAAGTTCAAAAATTTTTGAGATTCATTGGTTTTAAATTAGCTGTAGAACTTCAAGACAAATGAAATTTAGGGGTTTTTTTCATTTACAGAAGAATTTTTAAAAATAAAATATTCAGAAAACAAACCCTCACGATTTTCCAGATGTATTCATTTAGAGGACAAGATTCTCTTCCAGCTTCCACCAATCTAAATTAGAACAACTGAAATTAAACCAAATGGCAGCATTGTAACAATGGCATAAATGAAAAAGGCTGTTAATTTTATTGCCACAGCCTTCAGAAAACTGGAGACAATACAAGAAGCACAGAATGTGTGAAAAGCCCTGCATAATACTTCATCTTCCCGCCAGCCAAGGGTGCAATCTCAGCAGTGCTCTGAGGAGTGAGCTGTGCATCATCTATTACTCCAGCACTTGAGAAAATCCACGCAAAATCCACGCATCTCAAATCATGCAATATCCCAGATGCCAGTGATTAACAGAGGTAACTGTTTTATCCAGATCTCTGTGGGCATGAAAATGTGCACTTGTCTAGGAAAGCTAACTCTGGGCAAACAACTCTATTTCAAGCTGGATGGAGGCAGCACAAGGGTTAAGAAAAACTTTACCAGCCGTGTTGTATTGGAGCAATCACTGTAATGCCAGTGCTCTGGGCAATGACAATCTGTTAGGTCTTTTCTAAACCCAGTACAAGCATTTGTAATGCAAATGTTAGCACGCTGAATATATCACACTGTTCCTACATCCATTGATACCAGCGAGGGGAGGAATCATGTGGCCCCATCCTCCCTCCGCAGCAGCTTGTTCCCTTTAGCTCTTGTTTACTTCCCTGTGTTTTCTCTAATCTAGTTCCAAACGTCACTAAGCACAGTGTTTGTTGTTCAGGACTAGTTATAGCATGTTAACCTATTTTCTCCCCTTTCATGTGATTTTCAACACGGTTTCGTTGAGCTGTGTTCGTGGTACCCTGAGTTCAGCACTCTATGAACAATCCTCCTGTTTGGAAATTGGGAACAGGAATAACAGCCAAGAATTGTGAGAAATTTATGGCTCAATTTCCTTGGAATCTGTACACTTGGTAAAGTACTTAGAAAAACTGGGAAACGGGGTATCCGACTGAGAAAAGTTCGAAGATAGAATAGAATGATCCAGAGGAAAACTATTATCGTTTGATGTTGCCATTCAGTTAGCTGCACAAAATATACAGATAAATAATACACATACAGCCTTTTGTGTGCATCACCAACTCACTAGCTCTGGCTCACAACCATTTTTTGTTTAGAAGCCACCGTAAGAATTTTACCACTAAAGTGTTGAACACTTGCAAAACCAATTTAGGCTCACCACAGCTTATTTTTCTGACTGACTTTTCATGGGTGTGCTAGAAACAGGCCTCAAGTTTGTTGAGGGACCTGTAGAACAAACTGTAAACAAATTGGAAAGAGTTACGTAAGAATATCTACTTTTTTTCCTGACAAAATCACTGCACTTACAGCTCACCATGCAAATGAACATGAAGATTTTTTCCAGTTTCCCCTTGCCCTTTGTTAAAATAAACAAACGCACCTCTCAGGAATAAAATAAGTGAATCCAGTTACTTATCTTGGAAGAAATTAGCAGAAACAAATATATGACAAAGAACAATAGTCATATTCAACTGTTTAAGTCAATTTTGATGGCCAAAACCAAACAGAAAACTAAATTTTCAACTTATTTCTCCTTTCCCTTAAATGCATATTTGAAAACTAGGAACCTACCAAATGCTTAAGGTCACAGGCATGCTCCGTCAAGGTAGACACATCCGTAAGAGCAGTAGACATGACATGAAATTTCAGGGCTTTTTTGCACAAGTGCTGTGATGGAGTTCACAGCTTCTCACTTCTAGTTCTACAGAGACAAGAAGACAGTGATAAGTGATACGACCTAAAAATTACACTGGAAAACCTGCCATGACATGTATGCGAGCTGCACAAAACACGAGAAAAAGGTGCTAAGTGGTCTGCACAGAGGGTGAGCTTCCATATAGTTAAAATGTCTACAAAAATCTCACAGGGAGGGCTAGGAAACACAGCATACACAAGAAACGTGGGAACTGATCTTGCCCAATCCCAATGTTCAGTAGCAGAAGACATTCCCACGCCAAGTGGTTCACTTGCAAAGCAGAAGGAACTCACAATCCCATTGAATTAGTACAGATTCATTGGACTGGCCATTGCATAAATAAAAAGTAAAACAGCAATGAAAAGCAGCTTTACCTGATACACTAACTTAAATTTTATTTCTATCCCTGTGTATTTACTAGCTTAAGAAATCACTGCTTCTAAACATGAAGCCAGAAAGTGTGAAGACCTGTGAATACATTTTCAACAGTATCTATCACCAGAGCTATTCACAAAATCTAAAATATTTAACAATGAAGGTTAAACTGATATAACCTTCACACATGGACATAAGTAAAGCAGGAAAAAGTTTTATCTTCAAAACAGGAATAAGCAACTATTTACCATTACACCATAGGACTGAAGAGCTATTTGTGTTGATAAGTAAATTAATAACTTGAAGACATAAGTCTTGTTTTACTGAACATCACCTGTCCCTGCAACAGACTCATGCACCTAATCAGGTGATTATTATGAAAATCCAACACTACATGTAAAGGTTTTCAATGATTAAATGAAGCTCTATTTCTCAAATTCTCTCACTGACAATCAAGGACTCACAGAAACATTCTCAGTTCTATTCAAAGTGATCTCCAAGTATGCAAGTCACTAAGAATTACTCTTCATCTACCTGGCTGCATATACTGAAAACAAAATTAAAAACAGCTATTGTAGAATACAGGTTAGGCAGGACATTTATCCCTGCACGTTATAGGGTAAAATAGTTGAACTTGTCAAAACTACCTTAGAGGAAAAGAAATTTTAGAATTGATAGCACGTAGCAGCTTTCCTTATTGCATTTCTAAATTTATAGAACAATTCCATTTTGAATGGACACAAAAAACATTATTAATACTTTAAAACAACAAGGTTCACATCTCTTCCTCAAAGCATTTATTTAACATTGTCATCATTTCTCTGGGAAAAAAAAAAAGATACAATTCTGTTTAGCATATCAATTGAAGAAGGGAAGTCCTACTGAAGGACTAACTCTCCTTAATGCCCTTATTCTCCCTTCATTATGCCACTGATGTCCCATGACAACAACATTAATTTGACATGGATGAGTTATGACCCAGTGTTTCTTGCACAACTCCCAGGAAGCCTAAGGCAGGGTTTTTCTGCTTTGGGTATTGGGGCCAGAAAGACCATGCAGAAAACCAGTGCAATAGAAGGAGCAATTAAGCTACAGGTTGTTTTGCTGTAAGCAGCTAACCAGCTGTGCCTAATAAATTATTTGATTATACAACATCTTATAGCTTTGACATCGATTGTAACCGTGCATAAAACTAACAATCGGTGGCTCTGTATATTTGCTTGTGTGATTATAACTTTAATTCCTCCTGGTACTCATTAGTGCACCGTGGTAATCCAAAGCACTGTTGGGTTTTCCACACCAATGGTCAGCATGCTCAAAGCACTCAAAAACATGGACTAAAATACAACAATCTTGAGAAGGAAGTGGGGAAGGATTGCTATTACTGTTTGCTGCTGAGAAACAAGGCCACTGAGAAACAAGGCCACCCTCACCCAGAGCAGAAATGAGTAAGAGGGGGGAAACTGAGGCACATATACATTGTATGTGTGTATATTTACAATGGACACACACACAGGTGCGCACACAAAACACAACTCAGTAGAGGTGTCCAAGAAATTCCTGAACTAGAAGCTTGATTTATTATTTTTTTAATAGGTAGAATTCCATGCTAATATACACAGCCTGTTTCTGGCACTTGCACTACCTTCCTCAGCAGCTCTCCATTATCTCTGTAGGCATTGCTTCCTGCTTGGGAGCTGTGACTACAGACTTCACATTCCCAGTCCCACACTGACCCCGTGCTACTCTGCATCCTCACAAAAGAAAGGGGAATTTGCTCTGTGCAAGGTCTTGCACAAATGTGAATCAAAAAAAAAAAAATCACTGTAAAACAGCCCTCACAACCACTGCAAGTCTGAAGAGTTTTCCCCCCATCATGACAACAATTTCCTAAAAAATGCTGGCGTATGAATCCTCTTCACCTCCTCATGTGGCCACAAAGAACTGTGGACCCCGTCACTGTTCTCTAGCTGAATGTCCCAGTCCTCCAGCGAGGACTCACAAATTGTCAAGATGACTCAGAGGACCATCACACATCACGTATAACAAAGCAGTGAATTAAGCACATCTCCAAAAAATTCAGACAGCAATTCATAAACTATTAAATGGAAGATTATAATAACAAATAGATGAATTCAGTCCTCCATGGATAATACATGTACAAAAATGCTAATCTTTGAGGCTAAATTATTCACAACGAACGAGTCAATCAGCCCTATTCCCTCACAGACCACTATTTCCGGGAGCTATTTATAAGTGAGACAAAATTGATGTGCTCGTATTATCTATTTCTGTACAAGGGGAAAGTGCACGATAATCTTCTTTTTATTCCCTTTATTAAGGCATTCCATGAATGTGAATGGCAACAAAAACCACAAGAACCATCTGTAATTGATACTGCAGTGACAGCTAAACTGCAAGTTAGTGAATTTGGCCAACATTATAAATTTCCTTGGTTCTGATCAGGCACTTAATAATGAAGTATCTCATTCATTAAGTGATGTAGTCAGCAGAACTCTGAACAAAACAGCCCATGCCAGAATGTCATAATCATCATGTAAAATCCTTGTTATATAGGACCTTGTCTTTTAACCAAAATATCTAATTCCCAGGAGCAGCTACAATCAGAAATCACTGCTACCAAAACAAAAAGTACATCACACATATTTCTCTTCCCTGACTCCCCAGCCAGCTGCATTTCCCCCAGCCACAGGATCCCCTCCTACTTGGAGGGACTCAGATCTCTGAGACAGCACAGAGAATAATGCAAGTCCTGATAAAAGGACTTTTCTGCTGAAAGAAGGATCAACCCCTTGAGTGCAGGTTCAGAATAACTTTAAGGGACTGGGACATCAGAACCCTCTGTGGTCCACGTTCTCCCTCTGAAATAGGACCAAGTTCTATAACTGTCACACACACTCTTTTAGCAATTCCAGCTCTATCAGAATCAAGGAGTAAGCGAACTTAGTGATGATATTTTATAAGCAAACAGTTGGCACGTTACTCACTTCAAAGGAAAAGAGAGCCACCACAGAGAGACACATTTCCATAACTAATTTAAAGGTTAAGCCAGACAAGTTCCCTGAATCAGGATCTAATGAGATACCAAGGCTCAGCTCAGGAGACTTGATGCTGTACGAGCACAGGAGAGGCTGCTCACACCTCTTCCCTCAGTGACAGCTGAGCCTCCCAGAAGGATACAGACACTTCCATGGATCCTGGCTACCTCGTTTACCGACAAAACACCCCAATTAAATTCTATAGGGATTATGCATCGAATTCTTGCTGAAATTAATGTGCCCAAATGTCTTTCCTGGCTTTGTAGGGTTGAATCCTCATTTACATGTGGCTGAGTGCCTCTCCCCATCCCCAGAAATGGCATGTTTTATCCTAGTTGTATAAAGTGATGATGGCATGAAAGGGTTAAGAAAGAAACTGTTAAGCATGATGTAAAAATACAGTTTAAACCAATCAAAAATAAATTAAATCCCTTTTTAAACAATGAAAACAACAGTAGTTAAATTTTTTTAAAATACTGACTCTCACACAGACAACAAACAAGCATAGATTCAACTAAAATCAAATGAGATTCGAAATTGCTTCCAGTGTTGGTGCTGAAAACAAAGCATGCACAAGGGTCTACTACATTGCTCTCTTGCAAGGCATAAACCAGGTCTGCAATAAACTGCTTGACGCTGTCTTGCTGGTCATAAAGCTACCAAAGGAGAAAAAAAAAAAGAAAAAAAGGGATATGCCATTTTTTATAACACTTTAGGGTCCAATGCAATAAAAAATATATCTTTCTGGCACTGTATGCTTTTGGAGCAGATTCTAGTGACTTTGAGGTTTCTATACACTTTTGTCAGAGAGGAACTGAACATATTTTGTGTTGGATTGGGCCATAGGCAGCTATAGCTGTTCCCAAAAGACAGAGTAAATGACAAGCATTCTGAACTCTGGGGAAAATATAAATCATTAACAACAAGACCAAGATAAGAGCTCCTTGAACTGACATTTCCACTTTAAAGAGATAGTTTTCTATTCCCTTAATATTTAAAGGAAATCCTAACTTTCCTAAATATATTAAAATTACTTTATCGTCACACGGATGCAAGAATACCATCACAACTCCACTCAATAAATGTAATGCCAAAAGACCGTCCCTTTGGATCGTTTCTTTGACCACACTGCCATTTTCATTGCCTCCTTTGGTTGTTCACCACAAACAGTGCAGGTGTATTCAAGGCTTTCCGTGGCCTATCCCAAGCTCCACACCACCTCCACACCCTCACAGACCACGCTGATTCCTTCAATTCTTGTTAAGCTTTTAGGACACTGTTATTAATTTTGCTTCTCACAAGCATCTTTTGTCTTCTTCTTACTGATGGTTTTTCTAAAGCTTAACTTCTTTTTATCTTGATGCCTATGCACAGACAATATGTGAGGCTACATAAATTAACTTCTGCTTTCTTTGCACTACCCAGTTTGTTGACATTCACATACTATTTCTTACTATTTTGGGACAATATATTCTCTGGAGGATGGAGTGATTTTTTTTTTCCACCCCATTTTACAGCATTCCAAACCCAAAGCAGTCATGTTGCTAGATAACAATGTCAAACAAATAATGAACAGCAATAACCTTAAGTTGGATTTTCTAGGTTTGTAAGGCATTTTTTTAGAACAACTACTTGTGCTGTCTTTTACTCAAAAAAAAACCCCACGAAACATACACGTTCTCAAATCTGAACCTACTTAACCGAAGCCTTGATGTGTTAAACCTTGATGTGTAGTGAACTCCGGCTAAATTAAATATAGCAACTTTACCACTAATGCAGCACTTTTCCTGGGCAAAATACGCTGTATTTTATCTAAGACACACATAGGGAGTACAAACAAGAATAACATCACCAAAAAGATCTTCTCTTTAGGATCAACAGATCTGGGTTCAGGCAAATTATTAGAAAACAAGTTGCTGAGGCAATATTCAATCAAAATGACTACTATCAGCCATAAACATATGGGACCCTCTAACTACCCAGGGTAATAAGTCTTGTATATTATTGCTGGGAATTCCTTCAAAGCCCAAATCATTTTTAGTTTGTAAAGCTCCCTAATTTATTTTCCACGGTTGGGAGGAATCTGCTGCTAAACTAAAAATACAGTTTTACCCCCATTATCTCTGCACATAAAGAGTCACAGAGCTTTGGGCTAGAATTAACATGAGATAGGCTATTATGACTGCAAGAACATTTAGCAGTCCCTCTTGACTTTGCAGTTTGTAATAATAAATATCCTCCCCATGATATCTTACTCTATTTTTCTCTAAACTTTATGCCTTCAGGAAGTCTTGAAGCTTGTGATAAAATGCTAACAGTATTTACCTATTTTGTTGCTAGCCTGGATTTCCTTTTCTCCCTGGGAAAAGTCATTTAAAGAAATGATATTTGCAAGCAAAAGCTCTTAAAAGTATAACCTCTGATTTCATGAATGCCCTACAGAAATATGATGTCCTACTGTACTTGATTACTGAAGCAAAACTGACTCTGCTTGTATAAAGTAATGGCACTATTTTATAGTGAAGCACTTGCTCTTCCGCGAAGGAAAAACCTTGTAATCAGACGTGAAGGTTATAAAAGATGCAGTCTGCAAGTCAAAAGTGTCCTATTATCACCAATCAAGGTGATAATTAAAACCAGATTTCTCTAAGGAGGGGGTAGGCATTTAGGGGGCTTCACAAAGTACTGAACTTCATGCGCACAATTAACAGTTCAAAGTACTCTTACTTTATTAAGAAGATGCTGAAAGTGACTAAAAGTAAGGTGTACTCTTGCATACGTAAGTATCTTACTTTGTTGGGCTGACTCTGCAACAGAAAAAACTTGCCTACCCTCACGTGTTTTAAGGATGAGGGAGTTTAGTGGTTTTCTTTTTGTTGTTGTGGATTTTTTTTTAGCGGTGGGTTTTGGGGTTTTTTTGGTTGGGTTTTTCACCCCCCAGAATTGTTCACAAATACCTTTAGGAGCAAAAAATTGAGATGAAGACAATATCCTTTATACGTTCAAGGTTCCAGTTCACTAAAAGCTTTTCAGCAAACTAATGTTTCACATTTCAGGCGCTACAGTTTTCCTTTAACTCATTCTTGCTGGTTTTTACTTATTCATAGGTCTGTCAAGCAAATTCAGCAGGGTATCAAGCAAAAAATGCACATCACAAATACCCTCTCTCATAAAAAGACAATCTCAATCTCCATAGATGTCAACAAGTACTCACAAGTACAAATTAAATCAAGCCCTGCTTACACACCTAAATGTGTATTTCCCTCTACCCTTGCACCTTGTATAATGTAAGGCTTATAAGAATAGCAGTCTATTAGCAATTGATTCTTTTTAGGCAGAGAAAGCAAAAAACAATTAAGTTATGAATAAGACCAACAATACACTCTCTGCTTCACATACATGCCCAGTTCAACTGAAATTGTGAACAGATGGAAAGCAAGACATTCTCTCATATTTCAGATTCACCACATTCCTCAATATTTTCCTAAATCAATAAAAATATAGCTTTTTAAAATTAGAATTTTTATAATTATAAAGTATTTCTGAATAGATAATCCACTGATCTTCAGCTCACTGACTTGTTTCCCTTTGCCACCTCATTTATGGTGGCATTATTCTTACCTAACAGCAATTCACTATGGGCATTGCTTGTAGACAGTTAATTTTCTCTTATGAAATCTATTTCAATAATTTTACTTTCAGAATTCATAAAGGTTATTTCATACCTGTGTATTTGCTAGACGTGACTCCTGATTTTCCTCCTACGAATGAGGTACTTTACAGTTCTCATGAGCTTTCCACAAATGTTGCTGGAACGTTGTCTAATCTGCAAGGTAAGGGTGAAATATGCTGTATAAAATGCATTTTTTTTACATTTGCACACATAAATATGTGATTTATTTTTTAACAAAGCAGGCAAATGAATCTGAACTCATTTGAACCCTCTAGAACTGCAAAACTGGAAGAAACCTCTACCATCTTACAGCTACAGCATTTCCCTGACTGCTCCTGTTCACCTTCTCTATCCTCTTTCCTATCTTCATTTATTCCTACCATTTCCAACTCCTTACTCTTCAAAAATTTACACCCTCCTTTTGTGCAGGCCACCACCCCCTGCCTGTCCCTTTCTGCTTCCCCTTCCTGCTTCCCTTTCTTCTAATCCTCCCAGATTTTGTGCTTCTGGCCTGTATTTCCACGCCCTCCCCACCGTTCTCACAAACTCTTACGTTAGTAAGTAGTTTGATTCCTGTGGTGCTCCTCCAGGATAAGGGAAAGCACTGCAGATTTTGGAAAGTGGCCACTTGCTGAGGCCCCAAAGACACTTCGCCTCATAACTTTATTTCACATGTAAAGTGCTGTGCATTTCATACGGCGATACATTTATACAGTCTTTGATCATTTATCTTTCTCAGGCCTCCGCAATTCTCAACTTAACCACTTCGGCCTCATTTAATTTCCTTATATCTGCAGAGCAGGAATTAGATGGGCCCAGAATAGATCAAACAGTGCTGAATTTGGGTCATTATCCACAAAGCATCCCAAGACAGTCTGCCTTAGCTGTCAGTGAAAGTTCACTTGCAATGTTTTACTCACACTAGGAAAGTGGATAGGGGAGACTTGGCAACCTTCATTAGACCCGAAAGCTTAGAAAGATTTAAAGCATAACCTCAAGAGCTGCGTCAAGGTTCACACATCCAAAAGCTTACCCCTCCTTTTTCTTCTGAGAGCACAGCCAGGAAAGGATATTTTTTCACATCAGACACTTTATCTACTCTTATAAAGAACTGTACCTGCAAGCATCAATTTTTAAGGGTCTCTTCATAGCAGCCATTTTATCTGACCACCTGAACATGTTTAGATTTAAGCAGACTGAACCTCATCACCTGTGCTTAAATACTCCAGTGCACCAATGCTACAATTTACAGGTATAGAATATCTATACCTCTAAAAACAAACCCTCCCTCCCTTTTTTTTCTAGGTACAACTCTGGAACACTGAACACAAGCCTTATTCTGTTTTTGTTATCCATTCATTTTTCATACTTTGACTTCAAGGTTTTCATTTTCAGATTTATACAGGATATTGTATTATCCTGCTAAAGCAGTTTTTGTGTCCCAGTTTCACTCTAAATCCAGCAAACAGGAAGCACACAGTCCCTGCTTTGGTTTGCTAGTGATATTTGCATACAGTCACTAAGGACAGGTTATTTATTCCACCTGACTGAATTTTTAAAGTTTGTGTGTAGCATAAAGAAGTAAGATTATTTTTTACGTTTTGATTGGTGAACCAAGCCAGAATCTAAAAGAAACACTGATATTTGCACATTATTAATTTAAAAGATAAATTTGAGGGCTTCTCTTATCTCTGCTACCAATACATACAATAGCATCCCAGCATTCAGGTTTATAACACAGAAAAGTAAGTCTTGGCAAGCAATAGCTCAGACATACTGCAGTCATGAAGCCTATTATGGACATCTTTGTTTATCTCATCATGATTAAACATTCATGAAGAAATATTATGGAAAAATGCATTTCTGGTCTCATAGCTAATTAGCACAATTTAAGAGTACCCCGTAGTTAAGCTGCCCAGCCTCTCTCTCAAGGAAAGTGGGGATCTGAATCTAAATTACAAGTGCTCTCCTCCCCCTCATCTGTGCATTTTCAGAACCAGGATTTCAGTCTTGCTTACCAACCCATGTCTGACTGATCTGACCTAACAAAGAGTGCAGATGTACAGGGATAAACTCGTAAAGTGTATTTCGTTTAACTTGCCTCATAGAGAATCGCTGAATTTCCACAGTATCTACGTCATCACACATGATCTGGACTTCAGCCTAGAACAATCAGCGAAAAATAACTAAAGGGACACACGCAAAACAATGAAAATTTGCTATTTACAACAAAATCAATGTTTTCAGAAAATCAAGGAGTACTGACACCAAGCATATAGTCTGCACTTTCCAATGTCCACATACATCCTCACTCTGCTATTATAATATTCTAATAGATTGTTTCTCCATGCAAGGTTATAAAAGTGTGGTTTATTAGGGTACTGCAACCATAAACTTACAATTGTTTCTCAGGCTGAATTTATATCTAGCCATCAAAATGCATTACTACATTCCAGTCACTTCTTTTTTTCTTTGCACATTAACATAATCCCCCCCAACACTTCAATGTAAGTGAAGTTATATCTACCTAGTATTCAAACCTACAGCTCTGTCTTTTTTAATAAAGGTCCTCTTTTTATTTTCTAAGGGCATGATGCATATGTAGGTAATCGCCAACAATGAAACCACAGCTAAGTTATAAACTACCTTATTAAAAATTAAGGATTGTAATTACAGTTTGAAATCCAAGAAAATTATTATTCCTTTTTCCATACTCTTGTGCACAGCGGCGCTTGTGACCCTCAGACAAAGGCATATCCTAGAAAACTTACGTGTAATCAGTTCTCCAGACTCAGCAATGGCTTGGAGTGAGGGCCCAGAGCCGGGATGCTCCTGAACAAAAAATCCTGAACCCCACGGTTCATCTGTCGGGGACAGGCAGTGACCCCGCTGTTTAATTGTGTGTTTAATTGGGACCTGTGCCCAAATCCCTCCAGATGCCCATGCACGAGGTTTCTTTACAGAAGCTCGCTGAATTCCCGTAGTCGCTGGGAACACCTGATCTGGATTTCAGGGAGTGAAAAATAACTAAAGGGACACACGAAAAACAGTGAAAACTTGATATTTACAATAGGATCAGTGTTTTCAGAAAACCAAGCGGCGAACCCCAAGAGCGCCACGCTGCCGAATAAACTTTTAATATGTTTTCACTTAAACCCTTAATAATTACACGCACAAGAAGAGAACCCAAACCATGGAGCGAGGCAGGGAGAGGGAAGCCAGGACATCACCGCCCCGTCCCGGCTGCAGGCTCGTCCCCAGGATGGCCGGGCCGGCCCCGCAGCGCCTGTCCCGCGGCACGGGGTGGCCAAACGAGAGCAGCCAGACACACAAACCTCGNGAAGACCGTGGACGGTGAGTGGGCGCCCGGGGAGGCCCCGCCGCCCCCCCGGCAGCGGCCGCCCCCAGCCTCCGCACGGCCCCGGGTGCGGGGCTAGTCCCGGCCGGGGCTCCAGGGCAGCGGGAGCCCGGCGGGGGTCGCTGCTTCGGGCCCCTCCGTCCCGGCGGAGCGGGAGCTCGCCGGGAGAGGAGCAGGAGGCCCCGGCCCGCCCGCCGTGACTCACCGGCGGCGCTCGGGGAGAGTCCCCGGGCCGGGCCGGCCCTGGCACAGCGGGGCGGGCGATTTTCGGCGCACCCGGAGGGGTGGGAGCCGGGCCCGGCCATCCCGGGCCGGGGGTGAGGGAGGAGGAGGAGAAGCAGCATCTCTCGCTGGCAGCGAGGGAAACAAAACAGGCCCGCCAGGAGTTGCTGGGGCCCAGGGCGAGGCGGGACGCGAGCGGTGCCGCTGTGCGGGAGCCACGTCCAGGCTGCGGGAGCCGGCGCCGCCTGGCCCTGGGCTCCGCGCGGGTGTGGAAACAACTTGGTCTCGGTTCTTTGTAGCCAGTCTGGCATCAAAACGCTTAAACTTCAGCAGGAATAACGATCCCCAAAGCAAAGCCCAAAAAGATGCCTTACCTGCCAGCGGGCCGCTGGGCGATGCTCAGCTCTCCGCATGGTCGTGCCCCAGGGTTGGCGAGCCCCACGTCTGGCTCTCTGGCATGTTGGGTGGCCCGTGTCAGATCTGGTGGGTCGGCGTTTGAAAAGGGCTCGCCAAAAATGACGCTGCTCTTCAGCCAATTGTGTGGCACCGGAGGGGAACACGCACAGGTCCCACCTGGCTCTTCCCATTTGAGATGCGGCACCTGAGAAGGGAGGAAGGGGAGTTGGCAATAAGCTGCCATGACCAAGGAAGGATTGCAGGAGCCAGGTCAAGCCCTGCTGGATGTCCCTTGTCCAACCTGTTTTAAGGAATGGAGGTGCTTCCTCCTTGCCCTGGTGTGTGTGACAGCAGCGTGACTCACAGGAGTGGCTATTGACAAAAGACTATCTCAGGATAACCTGCTGTACTCTGTCTGCTCGAGTAACTGGGAATTTTCCTCAGTTATCAGAGATAAAAAAGAACCAAGTTCTCATCTTGGCCTTCACTTCTAAAAACAAATGAAACGGTCTGTAACTGCAGATAGCTGTTTTCAGTTTATTGCTATCCATAGTTTGAGCCACTATGGGGATCAGAAACCACAGAAATAAGTATTGTGCCCATCCTTACTGTCTCCTGAGTGAAGTACTGTTCTTGTTTGTTATCACCTTGAAGTTCCTACCTCTCAAGCTCACTATTCTAAGGATTTTTTTTTTTATTAATGTGTAGTTAGAAAAGCCAGTCTTGTATGTAGCTATTAAGCTTTTTCTTCCAATTTCACCAAGTGCAGCTGTGCAAGTAATATGCATTTATCTACCTTCAAAATTACTTGCCTGTAGCATTTTCAGAATGATTTTCTCTGCTGTTTTGCCAGTGTGAAGAATGCAGTTATATTCCATGACATCTTTCAGTTTTTAGTTATTGTCCACTGAAAAGTCTGCATCTCCCAAGGATGCTTTTTGTGTAGTACTCACAGCAGTAGGAACATTGTAAAAACAGGTGTCATTTTCACACTGGTTTTTTTTGAATGCATATTTCTTTGCCCAAGAACTGGGCAAATCTCCAGCAATGTTGGAAGTGTATATTCTGCCTTTAACATGCCACTAAAGGTTTGGGATTTTTTTCTGATTCAAACCTATTAATGTTGAAATAATTTCAGCAATAGATGTTTTACAGTATTTCTGGCTTTGGGAATGAAGAATGTGAATGCTTCTCTCTCTTTGTAGAAAAATTGCCCCAAACCTTAAAAAATGAAAAGGGTGGCCTGTAGTCCTAGAATTTATCCATCATGAGCTCTAAACAAAGCCTATGTGACAGTCTGCTCCTTTCAAACTCCCACCCAAAGTGCAGACATAGAATAGGAGTAGATGAGTCTCTCCTAGATAATAACTGCTTTCCTCTATGAAGGTCAGAGGATGCTGAGTCAGATGCAGACCTCCTGCTCTGCCTTTGCCCAGGTGAATCACACCCAAGCAGGTGTTGTAAATCCTATCAAAAGTTAGTTGCAGCTAGCATGATTGATGCCTGGACTGTAAATAATACTTGCTTTAATAAGAGGATGTTAGCAGTAAATAATTTTTAATAGTGCAGTGCACAAAACTCCTGTGAAGGATGATAGATTTCACCCGACAGACAGTGTTCAAGCTTTGCTGGCTACGTCAGTTGTCAGGAGACTGAAATTTGTTATAAAAGCCCCCACTTTCCTATCTTACTATTCTTAAGCATCTCCTAATTGAAAAGGTTCAAACGCTGTTGCTTTGTAGTCTGACTTGAAGAAGGGCTGCACAGATGTGGAGGAGAGGCAGCTCCCCCAGAGCAGAATAAGGACAGAGAAGAGCAAGATCCAGGACTTGCACCTGGGATTATAGTCACTGTTTTCTGGAGCTGGGAACTCCTTACCTGCTCTGAGATCTCATAAATCAAGGTTCCTTCAGCTCCCCTGCCTGTTGCAGTTAGGCCTGGCTAGGGGAAAGGCAGTGGGATGGCAGCGAATGTGATATTGCTGAGTTAGTGCTGGACTTGCAGGAAGGTGTGTGTACAATGTCCTGCTGTGGGGTTAAGGCTCCTGCTATGGTTGTGGTGCAAAGTAACATCCTAGGTAAAACAGCTTCTTTATATTTAACAGGATATAGCCCACACTGCTGACACAATGAAGTTGTATACACCAAATTGTATTTTGTTAATTTTCTATACCTGAAACGCTGACACTTCACTCTGAACAGAGGGAGGTGTCAAACATGCTGCATGGCTGCAGGGTGCTGAGCAGGTGTTTATGGAGTATCGAAAACTTCGCCCAGCTATCAATATTTTCTTTCCAGATATAATAAAGGAGCAAAATCGAGAGTTAAGAGGTACACAGAGGGCTATAAGCAGAGACAGAGCAGCACTTGAAAAACAGGAAAAACAACTGGTAAGTATGACAGGGAACTTCATTTTGGTCTTTAAAACACGCACACGCGATAGAAAACTTGCAAGGCTTTAAAGATACAAATCAATGCATAATAATTGAATACTAAAAAAAGTTGTCTTCCCCTTTTCACTTCTCAGTTATTAAAATGGTGTTGGAAAAAATTTACTGTCTAAAAGCGATTCTCAGCCTTTGACATAGGAAAATCCTAAAACAATGTGTTTAGATAAAATAACCACATTGGGTTTTCCCTACAATTCCTGGCATTCTCTGCCCTTCAGAAGGTTTTTTTTCTGAAAGGTTTGTAAATCAGTGGTCTTGTGGTAGAAAAATTAAAAGAAGTATAAGTGCTATCACATGTTACCATGACTTTCCAGTGGGAGAGAGTACTTGAAAAACCACAAGATGTCATGAGTACCCCATAGGGTTGTTATTTTCATTCAGATAGAACTTCCCTAAAATTAGCTAATAACAGTAGGGCTGTTTGCCTAAATTAAGATCTATTCAGAACTTACTGTGTGTGAGCTTTGAAGTACTCAGTGGCTGAATGCTGCACCTGTGTGGCACTATAAGAGGAGAAATGGATGTGCCAGATGGTGGGGTTTGATGCATGAAGAATGCTCAGACTGTGGGAAAAGCTGTGCGAATCCAGCCAGTTCCAGCAGCTATTGAGGTGGTGGTTCGTGGCAGCAGGTTGCATGAATACCAAGAGCTGAGAATAATAAACTAAAAGATCAGAGAAACTGTTTCTGAAAGCCTTGGACATGGAAGATATAGTAGGTTGCTCATAAATAAGGCATTTTTTCCAGTATGAAATATTCCAAATACAGAAATAACCTTAATTTTAGTGAATATTCAGGCCGAAGTGTTGATTACTTACCACACTAAGTGGTTTCAGGAATGCTGGATTTCTGAGGAGAAGAAGAAAGGAGCAGTGAAATACGTCTTTGAAAAAGTTAAAATTTGCTGCTGGAATGAGAGGAGCAATGGACAATAAATATTCATTTTCAGTGTCAGATCAGGTGAAGAAGGATCAGGGGCTTATCAATCTCAAAACATTTCATTATGTGCTTTCTCTAGAAAGACTTTTTTTTTCCCCTTAATTTTAAGGTACTACTCTGAGAAAACCCAGTTATACAGTTAAATTAATTCTGTGGATAAAAATACCTTAGCGTATGCAGACAGTTCTGTTTCAGTTCAGTAACCTGATATAACTATATGAATTTTGATTTTTTTTTTCCAGAGGAACATAACTGACTTCAATAAGCTTACCCCCAGACCTCTCAAAAGCAAATCATGCACCCCAAATTTACCCAGATTCTTTTTAATTAAGAACAAAATAATCTGTATATAGGGTTTGATTTCTGCAGGTGGATTACCTGCAGTGATTTAGCAATGGTTTGTATTTTGCTTTGAAAATCAGGTTATAAATGCTATGTAGGTCTTTCAACTTACTGAGAAAATCCCTATTTTCAAATATTTGCTGTTAAAACTATGGGGTGCAGACTAATCCCTCCAACCTTCACAATACTTTAGATACAAAAAAAAGAGGAAATAATATTCTGGTGATGTTATAGGAATTTCTGTGGCTTCTGTGAGCTGCTTTCAAAGAGCACAGCTTCTATTTCAGGCCTCTAACATTTGAACAGTCTCATGCTGCTTCTTTGCCACTCTGTACCCTCTTGGATTAAAAATAGTGTGTATGACACACCCTGTAGAAATTATGAATCTGCAGAGGAGATTTTGTGCCAGAGCCACCTCTGTAATAAACTTAACTATGAACGTTTCTGCTAGTCAGGCTAATGCAGTGGGTCAGTTTACACCTGCCTTTAAAAGTGACTGTTCTGCATGTCATGGGGGTTAGAATTTAACTTTTCATAGCTTCTTATAAGTGCAGTTTTCTGGATTAGCAGTGCACACAAAGTGAAGCAACTGCATACCTGTAGCAGGCATATTCTTCTGAAAAACCTGGGATAAAGCTGGTTTTTAAAAGCTGCTTTTACATAATGGTAAAAATCAAACTGGACAAATGAACATCTACAGAAAACTGAGCCACCGTAGCAAGACCTCCTTAAAAAGGTTGTAAAAGAAGAATAGTTGCACAGTTTACATTACCAAGTCACAAATCAGAAGGCACACTTTGAAGAATCCCAGCTGACAAGATGATTTGTGCCAGGCTTTTTCCTGGTACCTCTGGGCTAAACAGATTGTTATTTCCCTTTGAACTGACAGATTGGGGTTTGGTTTTCTAAGACAGAAGTGTCTTTCTTACAGCATAAGCACATGTTAAATTATACACTTTTACTGTGATTTAAGTCCAGCTAAATTATAAAGGTAAAGAGCCTGTAATTATTGGTCATCTAACATTATCTACTTCCCCAAAAAGGCTGTGAGGTTCTCTTGAGGCTGAAAAAGTGTTGAAAAGAATTCTCTGTGAAGAAGTGTTGAAAAGAGCTCTCCATTTCTTATATGAGTGATGTTGTTTGATTGCAAGAAATTAAAGTTGATTAGAGTCATGGCACCAGTAGTTGATATCACAATTCCTTCACTTTCTGGGGCTTTTTTTGAAGTGTGGCTGCGTATCCAGATATGGAATTGAACGTGCACATAGAAGTGAATATGACACCATGCAGAAATTGAAGTCTTTGGGGGAACTGTGTGCTACCACACTATAATTCAGCTTTACTGAGTTTTTTCCTTGTGGTCAAATCATACCAGCGTGACATTGATTCTGCTAAACAGCCTTGTTAAAAAAGCAAGGAACTATTCATATAACTTTAAATGTCTTAAAAGATTCAAGAGGACAGTTAACTTTTGAATTCAATTATTAGTGGTAAGGCTTAATTATAGTCTTTGCATGAATGAAAATTCTGTAAAATTAATCTCACACCTTTTTTTCACAGGAACTGGAAATCAAGAAAATGGCTAAGACTGGTAACAAAGAGGCCTGCAAAGTGCTGGCCAAGCAGCTGGTGCAGCTGCGCAAGCAGAAGAATCGAACCTATGCTGTGAGCTCCAAAGTCACTTCCATGTCCACTCAAACCAAGGTCATGAACTCCCAGATGAAGATGGCAGGAGCTATGTCAGCTACAGCAAAAGTAAGGCACTACAAGATTTTTTTTTTCTATATTCAAATGCAGCATATGGTTGCAAAAATTGTGTTATTCTGTGTAATTGCAGGGATAAAACTCACTGCCCCAAGGGGTGGTGAGGATACAGTAAGGAAACATAATTTGGGTTTATATTATTACATTTTTGTCTAGTCAATCCAGCCACGTAGCACCTACATACTTTCTTGGGCTAGACATCTGACAAATGTTTACATGATAAAAATAAACTAATGCCAGTGAAAGAACTCTTTTAGTACATAAAAAACCCCAAACCCTGCTGTTACAGTGCCTTGCCTGTACATATTGTCACACGCAGTTTTTACTGGGAAAAAGTAGGGCATGATTCATTCTAGGAATCAAGGCAGTGTGTCACAATAGCTTTATGGCTTTTGAAAAAAGTAGGTTATTGCTTTGGATCTAAAGTTCCTAAAAAAATCTAATCTGGAGTTCTCTGTTATTCTCTCTGTGCTCTCTCAGGAAAGAGTATTGCATTAAGTTCTCTCCCAAATCTCATCTCAGTTTTCCAAGTTAGTTGTGAGCTTTCCCCTATTTCCTTGAATTGATAAAGAGGGATTTGGCTTTTGGCAAGGAGGACTGTTCCTTTTAAGGTACAGGAAGCAGAATTTGTATGCATCACTGTAGACCAAGCTGGGCTTTGATCCCAGTCCAAGTTAAATCCAGTTAAACACAGCAATGCAACTTGGTGCAGAAAGGAATTACCACAAAGGCTTGGTGGTCAGTGTCTTTTAGACACAGCATGAGGGCAGAGTCCAGCCATGCAGTGATACAGAGTTGTGGCTCTGCAGCAGATTTATAAATTGGACTTGTCTGACTGATCAGGTTCAACACTTTACTCAGTATTCGAACAGCACTGCTCATGTGAACAAGTTGGTCTTGCTTCTTAATTATTACATGGGTGACTTGTTTTTATCTATGATAGATCTTGGATTAAATTTCTCAAAACCAAAGTGTCACTGGAGTAGTTATGAAGATTAGGTCAGTGGGAAAAAAAACCAAAAAATATTTTTAAAAAACTACCCAGCATTCAGAAAAATTATGTATTTTGAAATACAGCAGGTACTTGTAGGGCCTAGGTTGTGTAACATTATTGAAGAGGAAGGTCTTAAATTCCTTTGGTCACTTTTAAAGTGAATGTTTTGCCTTATCAACATGGGAAGCTTAAAGAATTGTTAATCTCATGAAACCATCAGTGAAAAATGTATGGGATCACTTGCCTCAAAAAGCAAGGCAAATATGTGAACGCAAAGCTTTCAAAGTACTTTCAGTATACTTCTTAGCATGTATAGCACTAATTTTGGATGTGGTGAAGTCCAATTAAGTTACCTGTTTATTTTAATCATGCATCTGACCCTTATTTTCTGAAGTTATATAAACTCTATCAGTGCAGATACTTTTGATGTCTATTTAAAACTCTTGTAAAAGAATCCTAGAGAACCAACACCCTCCAAGTCCAGAACAACTTTTTAAATTCAAATAATGTGACTATGAGCACAGTCTTTGAAATTCAAGTAACTTTGGTATCATAATACATTATCACTTTGAACAAACTCAGACAGGAAGGCAGAAGACCATCTGTGAAGCCAGTAGTGGCTTGATACCATCTCTTTTAATTAACCAAGTCTTTTACCTTCTCAAAGATGGTTAAATTTTACATTTTAATTGCTCATGTCTGTATTTAGATTGCGATATCCCACAGTAACTTGCTTTTTAGGAAAGAAGGAAGTACCGCATAGCGGTGCCCACGAAGGCAGTGCTGCACACCTGTAGTAAAATGAGTGAAGTTTATTTCACTGTCACAGCAAGATCTCCACCCATCACACAGGTGCACCCTAAGTGTGTACTTCCTCAACACTCCAATGTTTTCTTCTCAGATAAAAGTAATTTTTCCATTAAATTGTAACATAAAGAAACAATTTAGGGCCTGTCCTCCAGTGGTGGTTCAAATAAATGGTCCTTTCTGAATAAGAACCTGCAGCCATTTACTTCTTTAATGCGTGTAGCCTTCAAGTTCAGAAATGTTCTCCATTCTTTTCATTCAGGTCAGTCGGATTTTTCCTTATAGAAGGCCAGGGGACAGTCATGGTGCAAGAAAGACACACACATTTAAAAATCTGTCCATTAGGGCACTACATAGCAATATTTCTTACAAAGTGCAGGCTGTACTATTGATCTGTCACTTACCTACAGTTCTCATGGGATGTAAAGAGACAAGGAAAGTGAAATTTGGACTAAAAAGGTTTATCTTAATGAATGCACTGATATTTACTAATGTCTCATTGTATGATTTAAGAGCTTTTTCCATATTAATAGACAATGCAAGCAGTCAATAAGAAAATGGATCCACAAAAGACGCTACAAACTATGCAGAATTTCCAGAAGGAAAACATGAAGATGGAAATGACTGAAGAAATGAGTAAGTTCTGCACTGCAGGGGACAGCTGGCTGCTCTTGGCAGGGGAGAAACAGCCTGGAAACACTGATATTTGAAGTTTATTTCTATAGTTAATGAGACTGACAGCAAAAATGTAGAGTAAACAAAACAATGTATGTCTGAGCAGGGAGGCTGACCCTTGGACTTTTTAGAAGCTCTAGGTATTAAATCTAGAATCCATTCCTTCCCATCTGCTGCAAAACATTCATCATATTTTTAGAAGGAACGTTCTGGGGGGGAAAGAGGGTTTGAGACCCTTTCAAGGCCTTGATGGCATAACTGATAGGAGGACTTGAAAAATTGTCTTAATTTAGATGCTGATAATCTCAGCTTTCTGCACATGGTGGTATGATATGGTTCTGTCTCCTTTTTCTTAAATTAAGCCACAAACAACTTCCTGGGGAGGCAGCAAGTTTCTTGTGCCTGAGTGCATGTGTACACTGTCGGCTAATTCCTGGTGTTGCTCACAGTCTTCTCCCCATCTCAATTCCTGCCTCTTTGTTGGTCATGTTAAGTAGCATGGACTCAAACCAATACTGTTGACCAAGATGGAAACACCTCAACTGCACACAAGTTATCTGAGTAGTTAACAACTTTGCAACGTACTTTGAGGAAGAAGAGGAAGGGGATTTTTATGCAACTATAGATGTTTGGCAGAAATGTTAAAATCTAGTTTGGGGGGAGATACAGCAGCTGAACTCTTCTGATGGAACTAAACATTTTTATAAAAGGAACCATGCCTTACCCTGTTGTTGCCCTGGCTGTGCTCACAGGCTTTGCAAGGCAGAGCTAAGAAACACCCAGGTGCCTTCTGCTGGTTATCTTACATCGTGGTATTACTGTGTTCTGGGAGGGTAGGAAGATGGTACTAGGTCACGTTAGTCACCTTTTTGCTTAATGCAGTGTGGATTTTTTGTTTTTCTTTCTTCCAAGTTAATGATACTCTGGATGATATTTTTGATGCTTCTGATGAAGAGGAAGAAAGCCAAGATATTGTTAATCAAGTGCTTGATGAGATTGGGATTGAAATCTCTGGCAAGGTATGGCTATTTTTGCACAGTTCACGTGCTTTTTCCCCTACATTCCATTTTTTAAAAATAGTTTATTCCAAAAGTCAGCTTGTCATAACGTGCATTATTCTGACTGAAGAAAACCGCTGTCTTCTTCCAGATGGCCAAAGCTCCCTCAGCTGCCAGAGGTTTGCCATCCGCATCAGCATCGACTGCCGCCACCATATCGGATGAGGAGATCGAACGCCAGCTCAAAGCCTTGGGCGTGGATTGACTTGTCCAATTCAGAGTCTGCCTGCTGAGTGCTCGGCTCTAGGCGCATGTACAAAGTGCAAATACTCTTTCAATGCAACTGATTTCTAGGAAAACCCTGAAGTCTCAGAAATGACAACTTGAAGATCAATTTGCAAAGAAAAGCACATTTTTCGTCCATTGCATGGAGTCTTTTTGACTCTGGATCAACCAGGGGTGCCATTCTAATGATAAATCCACTTATACCTGATCCCAGTCTGTCCTTTGGATTCAAAGTTTTTTTCCATCTCAGTTTCTGATCTATCTCTAGAACTGGCTATTCTGTGGCTGGTGATGCCACTTCTTAGGACAGCACCTATGTAATATTTATCATTTTTACAAAATTATTGCTACAGAAACATTCTTAGTCTGTCATCTCTTAGCACAAACGAAACTTCACCTTGGCTCTTAGTTGGAAACTATTTTTTCCATGAGAAATAGCTTTGAAAGTCTAGCAAATTTAGGCAGAAAGAAAAAGCATTTTATGTATTTCTTTGAAATTCCTGTAGCATCTTTTGAGCTGATGAAATAACAGCTCATTACTCTTCTTACCAGAAGGGAAGGATACACTCCTTGTGTAGTTAATTTTTCTGGAAGAGGAGTTACATTTGTTAGTGAACTTTGTTGCATGAAAGGCACTGATTGAACTCTATTGTACTGTAACATAGCTGGTTTCAACAGAATTGCTGTGCCTTTATGTATATAAATCTTGTACCTTTGTGATTTTCTTTCAGAATGAGTCTTTCAAAGGTGAGTAAATTTAATGATTAAGATGGTTTCACAAAATGCTTTGGTGAGACCTCTCTGTACACTTGAAGGGACTCAGTGCTGAAGTGGAGAGATGCAGTCATTCAGAAATGCAACTTGTGCACTTGCACATTTGCCTGAAGAAACATTTGTATATATTTTACAGTATTTCTTAATGGAAGATAACTGTGCATAATTGTATTGTTTGCTAAGATGCAACTGATCACATTGATAAACTAAATCTAAATATTAGTTTTGAGAACAATTTTGGATCATAAATGATAACTACTTGTCTAAACACTATAATAAAAGCATTCTGGTTCTGTGGAGGTTTTTCTATGGTCTCTGAACTGCATCAACACAATTCTAGCTTTAAATGGAATATGCATTGTGCTAAGGAATAAGAACTGTTGATACTTGAAATAGACAAAACAAGAATGCAGTTCCCAGTTATTACTTCCTAGATGGTGTGGGATTCCTCAGCCCTGGCTCTGCTGGAGATATTTACCCCTCGGTACTGGTTTAGTGGTGCTGCTCATTGAACAGAAACAACAATCATCTTGGCTTTAAAAAGAGAAAAGCAAAACACCTCCCAAAAGCAAAACCAGGATAACCTGTGGGGGACAAACTTCATAAAGAGACTGCTGCTAGACAAAGTGTAGCAGGAAACCTCAGTGAATCTACTGTTGTTGCACCATCTACTGTTTAGAATTGAAGTCAGCAGAGAAAGAGAATTCATAGGAGAGCCTTCCTCAGGTTTTTGGCCTAGAATTGCAGCTGTTCTTTCTCTTTCAAAGAAATAATGGATAAACTGAATCTGTCAGGTAGTGGGTAGGAATGTGTAAGTTAATATATTGCATATATCTGATATGGGGTGATTTTTTTTTTTACAAGTTATTTTGTAAAAATCTAATAAAAGGCTTTTTATTCCACAATGACTTTGTCCTCTCTAGGGAGACACCTGTCTCTTACTGGGCTTTCTTTGTGAGCTCTGATAAATATTCCTTTGACTTGAGCTACAAAGCACCACAATAGTTGTTGCAGCTGCTTGTGGACATTTGACTCAATCTTCAGTAAAGACTTGTTCAAGTTTACATTCCCTTGTCTGGCACCTCATGCCAAAGTACTGCTCTGGGGCATTGAAAGAGAATAACAATGTGAACATAGGGATAAAAAGTTACTGGTTGATTGTAGTTTAGTTGAACACCAAAGCTTGCATCCTTTCTGAATGAGGTGTGCATTTCTTAGTAACTGTCAAAATTGGGCATAATTCCATTGTGAGTTCTTTCCTGTGGGTCGTTGAGGAGCAGAAAGAAAGGCATTGCTTTTTTGAACTGCTGAACCAGGTCTGGTGTCAGTATCAATCCTGTGTTACCTTTCCAGTCCCGCAGCTCTAACCTGTGTAGAAATCTTTGGGTAGCAGAGGGAGAAGTGCTGTAGGTTTGCAGGCTTGTTATGTGTTTCCAATTATGGTCAGTATGTTGGCTCAGTCTAATAAAATTGCACCCCCTACTAAGAAACAAATTCCTTTTAAATCACGTTGAGTAGATTAAAAAAACCCAGCATAACCACTCAATCCTTACCCTCCTTTATCCTTGCTAACACCTTAATAGCAACTAGATCTGAGTCTGCATTCGAGAGCAATGACAGAGCTGTGCACACACCTAAGAATGGCTCTACCCAGAGTTCTACTCTTCCAGAGCCCAGAAGCAATTCCCAGGAGAACAACGAGAACATGATGAACATAGATGATGCTTCCTCCCCTAATACTCTTCCAATCTCTATTTTAAACATAAAGCACGTCCAGAGCCATATGCAAGTTGTACACACACCAGCTTTAAGTGGCTTTCTCATCTGAGAACTCGTCCATACAAAGGAACTTCTGGCACCCACATGTTTTAGTGGAGAAGTTCCACAGATGTTGTTTTTCCCCGAGCATGTTAAAAACCACCACCTTTTATTGTTTCATTTAAAACTTCTTTCTATCTTCCCATATTTACTCCTAGTTCTTACATTAGGCAGGAAGGTCAACAACCTGCGTCCATCAGCCTTTTAGTACAGTTCATAATTGAGCAGACTCTGTAGCATTCAAAGCACACACATTAACCTAGCAGAGAGTAACTTCAAGTTATTCACCTTACCTTTGATCAGCAGCTTGGCCTGTGCTTGGTCTGTTGTGTCCCTCACATGAGGGCACAGCACATCACAGTTCTTCAGAGACAGCTGAACCTCAGATTTATACCTTGTGATAACGCCTTGTTTTGCCCTCTAGTGTGGTGTTAACACTCTGCCTAAAGTTACCACGGGAAAAGAAGAGCAAGAAAAAAACCCCACAAATATCTCAAAGGAAAATAGTGCAGCCCAGCTTGGCTGAATGGCCAGCTAAACTCCTGCAGGTTTATAAAGCTACCCCTCAGATATCCTGCCTTATATGCAGGTTGGTTCCCTCTGCCCCGTCAAGAGTGATGGATGGTAATTAAGTTGTTCCTAGAGAAAAAAAAAACGAACTGCCACTTTGTGTGAGTAATGGCTCCAGCTGCAGCAGTTGAAATTGATTTCATCCAGCTTTTCTTCTTTAAATAATTCTGCTCTAATTTGTTTCTATTTCTGTGGCAGCAGGTACATGTGTTTAAATGGTGGCTGCTTCCCCCAGCTGGCCTTTTGTCATTCCTTTGCAAGACAATTGTGTTATGTGTCACCTTATTTTGCTCTGTTGCTGCAATTAACTTTCACTTGTGAGACTTTCTGAGGGGCAAGAAACCACCATGTTACAAATGAGGCTGCTCTGGAACAAACTGGTACAGCATTCTAAAATACACTTCAGCATGACACACAGCTAAAACGCGTAAAGTGTTACCAAAACAGAACTACAGACCAATACCTGGAGTACCAAATGTATAGGAATACTTTATTGGATGGGGAGGTTGGGAAGTACAGGCTGATAGCATTTCTAGGAAGCCTTTTATAATTAAGAAAATAATTTAGAATATAAATAAAGTTTATATATATCAGATAGTAATTTCAACATACATAACATTTGACCACATCACATGAAAGGTACACAAATGCATGCCACCACCTTTGCTGAGTGCTAGTCCTCTCAGCTGAACTTACTTTCATACTTTGTGAAGTTCATGATCTGCTGATAACCTCTGGTGGATAAAGTCCACACCTTGGTCTCCGCTGCACTGGGTGACCTATGCTAGTGATGAGACCAGCCTGAAGGGAGTACATAGCCACAGTTTCTCCCCTTTGAGTTATTAAATTGAAGTTTTCTTCTCAATTAAGGGCTTAGAGTGGTGCATTCATCCATAAAAATGTATTTTTTTAGACATTCAGGAGCCTGATTTCCATAGCTGAATATGCTTATGGTCACTGTAATAAGTATCAGAGATAATTTAATGTACACTAGAGAGTGAGCACTTAACTTGTACATGCTGCTTCTAAGTGGCCTTGAACATTAAAGTCCTTTGGCTTTCTGTGGGCCTATTATATAGACATTTTCTAAATCATCAGGTTTGTTTTATGGAAGAATAAAATGTATCTGGCCAGTACTACTTGCGTGTACTCACTTAATTTCAGTCCTGGGAAAACAGTCAAAATACTTATATGGTAATGGGCTAATTCCCATAACAATGAGCAGGGCTGATGAGATGGCTGGATAATCTGTCCCTGGTGAGTACTACAGTCATTAATTCAGTTTTCTCAGTGCCTGCCTGATAGGTGGAGCTCTGGCACTGGTACTTTTTTCCTTCAATTATCTCTCTAGGCTAGAGGATGACAAATAAGGGATTATTTTCAATTAGTGGGGTGTAATAGAGTGGGAATGTGCAGTGCAATAAATTCTTCTTTTGGATACTTTTTATCTTAACACACCATCTCTGGTGTATGTCCACATGTGGTTTTAATCAGAAAAAAGTACAACACAGAGAAAGACCAGTGTAACAAAACTCCTGATAATTATTTTTCTTCCCCTCAGGCCACAAAGTCTTAAGGTCAGATAAACTGTATTCCTGTTTTTATAGCTAAGCATCCCCAAACCAAACTCTGAGGCACATAACAAATTAGCAAGAATTACCTTTGATAACAAGCATCAACAAAGCCACTTCTACTGGACACCGGTTCAAGGCAGTCAAATGTTGGGCTGGGACAGAGCACTCAGTAGGAGCAGAGTGACACCTCTGTCCTGGTGAGCTCGCAGTGCCTTAATCAATGACAGCAAAATCCTTCCTTAATTAACGACAGCTACAGCTGCTGACACCAAACTTTGCAACCTTTCTGCACATCCAACGCGCACACACATTTAGTCATTAACTCGTACCACAGAGGCAAGAAAGGCACAGCACAGGGAAGCTGCAGCTGCCTGTGAAATTTGGGAAGAGTTTCTAGTTGAACAATGCGTGATAGGTTCCTTGCAGAGACCTCCAACTCTTTAAAGACACTGTAGGATTTAGTTTCCACCCTTTGACATTAAAACTGGGTCTTCCACAAATGCTACATCTGAAGCTGGTAGCTTGTAGGAGGAGCAAGTGGTTTACTGATTTTTCTATTTTTTTTTTTTTTTAACAACATAGTATTTACAATATTTACAAAAAGCAAAACAGAAATCCACATCTGTACATGGAAAAGCTTTATCGGCATTCGTGGTGCTCCTTGATAATAGAACTGAAGGCGTTCTGGTGTAAACTGGTCTTCACTCTTTTTTCCCTTTGTCTCCTGTTGCAAAACCAAACTCTCACAACTTCTTTCTCAAGATTGAGCCCCTCAGCCATCCTCATAATTTCCTGAGAAGAAGGCTTACTTTGTTCTCCAAAGTGCCTCTCTAGGGCTTCTTTGGCAGCGATACTGGATAAAGGGATAAAATTTCACTTTTAAAAACTTTTCTGCACATTCAGGCTTTCACCACTAGTTCAAGAGAAAGATCAAGTAACAGCACTGAGGACAGTGACTTGGTTTGTTTCAATTTTTTCCACGGAAAGGAAACCCAAAGCTCTAAAAGTACTCTGTAGTTATCTGCTGACACGAGCAGCGTGACATTGTACAGAATTTCAGCATGGGGTGATGAAAAGGCAAAAATAGCATCAAGTTCAGTGCAATTTCAGTGTTAATTATGAAATATTTGTGCTTCTTGATATTATCAAGGAGACACAGCTACTAACTAGTCATGAGTGGGGTCACAGGAATTGGAACAAGCCTGACCACCCTTCTGCCCCAGCAAATGCTCATCAGTGGTGTTACCTGGTTGTATCAAATCGTTTGAGTTTACAAAGAGGAAGAGCTCCATCACTTGGATTTGGGAAACACTGGGTGTTCTGCATCTCATTAATTATAGAGACAGCACTAGAGTATTCCTCGAAATCACAGAGATTACGGCCAGCTGTTTAAGCCATCATCACATTTTCCAAATGTCTGCCCTAATCTGTTCCTCAGAGTCAGCAGCAACCAAAGTTGAGCAGTTCACTAAACAGAACAATTTAATACTGTTATTTCTTCTTATTTTCAGATAGAATTTGCTTCCAGTTTCTGTTACATATTCTAAAAAAAACACATCTGTGACATGCTCGTGTGCCACCGGGAGGCATCCAGAAGTTCTAGCAGTAGCTGTAATTTCTTTGGACACGAGAGGGCACTTCATGCATTATTCTGTAAGTGAGGTGCAGGTATTTCTGCTAGAGGAATACAGTATCTGCTCGAGTTCTAGTTATTTCATCTGTTGGTCTTTCATTTACGAGTCAATTTTTCAATATGTGCTAATGTTTAACAAAACTGCCCAATTAATAGCATGGTGTTCTGCACACACAGAAGTATAAAAACATCATTACTTTTGACTAACAACTTCTTAGTTTTTGAGCAAAGTATGAAATAAAATACTTTTCACAAATTCAAATTTAGTAGTTTTTCCTGTGGTCTAACTTAATTTAGTTCATGGGACTTTTTTTATATCATTAGTTTGTCTTCAAATATTTGCTAAGAATGGCTGAGAGTAAAGCTACAGAGTTCAGATAAAGCCCATCTCCCTGATTAGTTTCAGGTCTTTAAACTGAGGTGCTGTATGCCTTCAAAGGAATAATTAATATTTTCTCACTGCACAGGATTTGGTCCTGAACTTCTCATCAATTATCCATGCTCTTGACAACCTGCCCTGTTTGTTAGTCCCACTGCAGCAGGGTTAGATGTAAAAATTAATATAAGGACTGATTTTATCAATAGATATTAAAAAACAAAAGCCCACAATTTTGGAGGAACAGATTCCAGAGGGTTCCTCCAGCCAGGACCACAGAGATGCTCTCAGCTCACAGCTCTCCTGCAGGCCATGCTCTATGAAATGGACAAAGTCTTGGCACTGCCACTTGGGTCCTCACTGGCCTGTAGAGAGGCTGGGAGGAGAAAGTGGCCTCTCAGGAGTAAAGCTTCATCTCTTGTGAGGTCCTGAGATGAGCTATGAAGCACTTTCCATCCCAAATTCACTCCTAACTGAGAAGCAGCCCCTTCGGAGCATTCTTTAATTTCAGAGAGATGCCTTCAAAGTTCCCGTCCAGCCCAAAGCATTCTATGATCCTGTGACTCAAAAAAGCAAGTCTCGAGCTGAGTGTGAGCAGGGAAGGTGCATGTTGTGGCTGTGGGACAAGAGAGCAGCCTACATCTCCACGAGGTGGCACTGCACATCAGGGATGATCCCTGTTCCGGGAACAGACATCCCACTGCAAGGGGTAGGGCCCGACAGCTCCAGGATTATCCCCAGACACAGTCAAATTCCCTTCCTGGCGAAGAAAACTACTCCTTGGAGGCCCCTGAGTGAATGCAACTTTACCAAAGGATACAAGAATCTGGGATACCTAAAGGAGAAGGAAATACCCCACACTCCCATTTTGCCTTTTTGGTAATTGGTTTTGTAATATGATTTCCCAGTTTACTTAATTTCCATGTGGAGTTGAGGCTAGAGAGGTGGCAGATGTTGGCCACCAGACTTGTGAGAAACAAGAGAAGGGTGTTTCCAAAACAACTCTGTTTTTTCCCGTTTAATTCAGTAAAATATCTGTTTGGGACTTCAAAGAATTCAGTGACAGGGGTGCAACAGGACATACAAAAGCTTTCCCTCAAGCTTCCCAGACCTCGATTCTCTGCCAAATTTATATGGGTTTTTTATCGTACCAAAATCTATATGTTTATTAATTACACCAAAATAGTGCAATTTATTTTTGTGTAATGTAGAATCTCTCAAAATGAAAATAAGAGTGCTCTGATACCTTACTTGCTATATAGGTAGAATAAAATTGTGACAGAATTAGAATAAAATATATTTTCATATTAAAGTGTGTTGTTGAAAAAAAGTCTTTAATTGGGAAAAAATAGTATCCTTGGAATGAATACAGGGTTGGGAGGGTTATGCTGTTATTTTTCACTAGAATGTTTCCAAATATTGAAACTTTTGGAAGCCTGAGATGCAGATATTCATTAATAGAAAATAGCACTTCAATTATGAACAGAAGGAAAAGAAGCATCTTAGCCAAAATGGTTTTTAACCTGTAATAACCTAAATATTTATTACCTTATGGTGGTTCTGCGCTTCCTCTTCCGTTCATTCACTCCGACTTTTTCATTGTACAAAGCTATATCAAAAAAAGTAGAACAAGCCAAACAACAAAAGCTGGCAGTTACATTCCACAGGGACTGGAAAACAAGCACAATCATCTCCAGAAAAATATTCACTGTCTTTGAAGGAAGAAGAAAGCACACCAGACAATGCTAAGTAAGAGGAGCATCACACACAGGATCCATCCTTTGTTAGGATGGTTGGTCATTGTTTTACCTCCAACTATAGATGGTTATAGACAGAAATGGTCAGAAGCAAGAGTCCTTTGCTAGCGAAAAATCGCTGTACGCTGCTAAGTGAGCTGTCCTACAGATCCTACTCTGGCTCTCTACAGGACTGGAACTGGCTTGCTGGGATGGGACTGGAAGAAATTTCTTCCAGCAGTCAAAGTGATGTTTCTCTATTCTGTACCCTCCATGCATTTCAGTTTTCCCCTTCTTGCTCATCCAAAAAAAAAAGATAACTATACTTTAATACAAGCAACACCTCAGCAATTAAAGCTGGTAAAACAAAACCTTTAGTCTGTGGAAGACACATACTAGCCCTAAAACGTTTATAGGGGATTCTGCTTGAAGTGCAAATCAATATTCAGGGGATTTCAGTTCTCTACCTCCCACTTGTTCTGCTTCCTCCAGCCACTTGGACAGGATGGATTTCAGTTTGCACGCATTCTTGAAGCTCAGCTGCAAGTTCTCAAACCGGCAAATCGTCGTCTGGCTGAACTCAGAGCCGTGCACAGCAGCCAGCGCTTCTCCAACGTTGGTTTGTGTATAACCTGCCAAAAACAAAGAGGAAAAAGCAACCTTGAAGCTTTCCAGGAGCGTTACTTTCCTTGAGATGCTCAGCCCTTCACTGCTGGTTCTCATGGACTGTGTGTGTGGCAGCGCCTCCAGGCTGAGCTTTTGCTGAGCTCACCTCAGAGCCATGTTCAGTCTCCCGGTGGTTTCTGTGGAGTGTTATACTGATTTAGTGGAGTTTCACACTCCAGGATTAGGGATTTGAGAAGAATCCAGATACCTCATGTCTTTCTGTAGATGGTGCAACAGCAATAAGCTAATGCCTAGAGGCACTGCTGGTCTCCTGTTATTTGTTGCAGCAACTAAGCTGAAGTCATCAGAGAAATGCTGCAGTTTCCATGCAGACTCTGACTTTGCATCAGCAGCTTCCTGTTCATTGCTCTGAATGTGGATCTGCCATGGCTGGGGGCCTGGATCATCATCCTCCTTTTCTGCTTCGGTGCCAGGACAAGGCAGGATCTTTTTAGACACTGAATGTCCCATGAGGCACCTTTTAACCTCCTTTTTGACTGCACTAACGCTGTGTCTCTCAGTCTCGGATCCACAGCTCTTTTTTCTCTTGTTAATCTCAAACTCCGATTATTTTTCCTGTGCATATTGCATTTCTCCCATTCTACAGGCTCCATATCATTTGCTTGCACCAAAGGAAGTTTTGTTCCCTCAAAAATTCAGGATGAAGTTGCAGTGATTAACTATGTGTGGCCTGGCAAACGCTTTCCATAGCTGTGGCTGACATCAAATACAGGATATACAGGAAAATTGGCCAGTTTGCAAATATTTTTTAAACACTAATTTCTTTTATTTCAGTTTAGACTGCAAATGGAACATACTGGCTTTCCAGCTGTTGAGACAGTGCACACATACCCCAAATAACCTTATAATTCTTTTAGATTTATAAAATAAAAGGATTCCCTATAATTCTGATGCAACGTTATAAGTGATAATGTCAAGAAAGACAGGACTCAACCCACCTTTGTCCTCAGCACTTATCTCACAGCAACAAAGATATCAAATTGATTCCCAACTGTGTCTTGGCACAAAAAAATAAACCAGGAAGAGAAGCTTCCTACCGGTGTGAAGGATTTCCCATGGCTGTCACTCAGTGTACACTGAAATGACAGCACACCATCAGATGAAACACTCCATAGGGAAGAGGATGGGTATGAGAGGTCAGAGCGTGTCCTGCCCCAAAGCTGCAGATAATTTGGAGCTGTGCAAAATATTGCACCTGACACTGAATGTAATTTAACAAAGAGCAATAATTTGCTCTGCATTTAACACAAATAATGTAAGGGCAGGAAAGTTTAAAGTCCCTTTCTGCAAACTAAAAGCTGAATTTCATTAATTCCATGCAAGTCTTCTAGGAATGGAGAAAGTTTTGCAGGGCAAGGCAAGATTAGAGTTATGATCAGACAATGACAGAGGCTAGACCATAAAACACTCAGAAATAATTGGGCTTTCACTGGAATCTTTCAGCCTGTTGCTCATGGACATAAAGCACATACCCAGCTTAATTCTCCGCAGCTTAAACTCATTGGCAAATTTCTCCAGCTCCCTGATTTCAGGGGAGTCCATGTCCACGGGGTCCTCCACAGACTTGCTCTTCCTGCGGAACTCCTGCTTGAAGTCCGTGGCAGCGGGGTCGTCGGTGAGGAGGGGCTGGGGCATGGGAGCGAAGCCGTGGCCCAGGGCACAGGAGCTGGCACTCAGCGCGTGCTCCGGGAATTTGTACAGGCAAGGGGTCAGACCACCTGAGCAACGCCAAAGAGAAAGCTCAGTGCAGTGATTCTCTGCTGCTACACAGCAAAAACCTCCCCTCACCACCTCGTAATCCACGTCTGTAATATTATTTATATAACACACATGAGAGAATCCAAGAGTTAGATTTTCCTAGGATGTATTTTCTCTTTCTTGTCCCAACATATGGAAAACTATCAACAAGCCCCTTTCACCAGCCACATCCATCCTATTACTTAGCAAACTGTGAAGCACTTCAATAAGAGGCAAATGGCCTAAACTTACACAAATAAAAATCCAAGCTCTAAGTTGAAATTAAGTGGCACAACAAGATCGATGGATCTGTGTCATTTCGAGTCTCTTACATTTTGCCAGTCTCTGTTTTCTGGTACAAAGAATATTTCCATGTAGATACCATTTATTCAGACAAAATACTATCTCGGCTTAGCTGTAGCATAACATTTCTTTGAGGAAAGTACACAGGTAAGAGCTCAAAGAAAAAAGAACAACCCAGAACACACTCAGAATGATCCTTCGAAAAAGAAATTGCTCAAGGACAAAAAAGAACTATCTTTCACTACCTTTTGTTCACAAATGTCAGACTTGACAAAGAGATTCAGTTAAGATTGAAGGCTGGTTTTTCCCTGGATATTGTACGTAGAGCTGAAAAGTCTCTGACCTGAAGGAGGCATGGGGGGAATTATTGGAGAAATATTAACACTCCTGAGTGTATCTGGAGCAGCCAGTAAATTCCAGGTTCTCAGGTCATCCTTCCCAATTTTCTAAACTACACAAAACTTTGTAGAAGAACTCAGAACCTCCCACTGCTTCCTCCGTTTATTAGGGTTAGGTTTTTCTTCACTGCCCTGATTACTCCCGTCGGTGTTGGGGGTTCTAACCCCATAGGATTATTTTATACACTTCACACAGGAAAACCACCAAAAAACCCCAAAATTTCTCAAAGAATAATGAAAAATACTTTAAAAGAGGGGGACTTGCTTTGCAAGGTGCTGACACCATTTACCACGTTGGGGTGGGGCATGCTGCATGTCTGTAAGATGCGAGTCTGGGAGAGACTTGCTGAGAGCATCTCTGGAGTTGCAGGCTTGATGCCTAAGAAAAAAAAGTAAGAAAAGAAGAGAAAAAGAATAAAAGAAAGGAGAAGAATAAAAATGTATTTATTTTGGAATTAAAGAAAATTAATTTCTGAGCAATACAATTTGTTTATTACTTGTTAACTTCCCCCAGGGATCTGGACAATGCCAGGAATGTTTGCAAAAGACACGGAAATGCACAATGAAAGAGGAGCATTTGGAAATTTCCACACCATGAAGGAAGTCTACACTCTGTCTCTATGCAGATATATTAGTCTATACTGATTTACTCTAGTATTTCCTTAATTCTTAAATGAAATAAAATTCTGAGTTTGATTTTGGATTATTTCCAAGACCCAGTTATTTCCTGGGAGTTATGTTAATCTGGTTCGTGCCACTGTCTCATTGACTGCTACTTAGACTTGCACAGAATAAAAGTGCCTCACTCTTTCTGAGGGGGGAGAAATTCCCCCCTCATGCCATGGGACATGGAAGAATGAGCAGGATGCTAGCATGCATTCACGAGTGTACAAATCCATGATGATACATCTGATGTGCCTGCTGAATTCAACTATCCCTTCATTATGCTATCGTTTTATTTCATAGCTTCAGCCAGGGCTTCATAAGCCCAGGCACTGGTCATACACAGGTATTTTGGGTATGTCACTCCTGGTCCCTCAAAAAGTGAAAATCACCAGAGCAAGTGGCCAGAGGTGTGCAAAAAGAGCAGGACCTTCCCAGTCTTGTAGGAGACATAAAATACAGTGTAATTTCACAAGATATGCAGAGGTCTGGGGAAATTCTGGGCACTAACCCTTAAATTCCGAACCCTTTTTCCAAATCCCATCTTCTTTAAACAAGTGTCTTAGACTGGTCCCCTTAAAGGAGAACTGGCTAAAATCCACATACTAAAAGCTCACCCAGCTGAGGTTTGGCCTCTTACCTGCCATCACCCCGTAGGTGGAAGGTTGATTGCCATAGTGACAGGAGGGCACGGAGTAGTGAAGGCCTGGCCAAGGGTGTCCCGGCGTTGTCGTGACAAAGCCAATGCACGAACGTGCACGAGTTGGGAGCAGAGAGAAAACAGATGGGGCTCATGAGAATCCAAGATTCAAGACACAGCCTCTAAGTTTGAGGCAGGCAGTGCCTTCTGCATAGCTTCTTCTGTGAGCATTTAACACAGGGCCACAACCATCAGGTTAACAGGGACCTGTCAGGGAGGAGTGCCACCAAAAATAGCAGGACATCCTCTGAGCCAGGACTAGGAATTGCTATGCTGTCTCTGGATGAGTTGTTTTTAGTATAATCTATGGGCATAACCCAGTTTACACAAGCTGCTGAGCAGGGGAAGCATTGCACTCGAAAGGAGGAGATCTGTTCCTCTCCTCACACAACTTCCACGTGCTGATTCATTCAATTTTACACAAAAACTAATTCTATGGTCTCAGGAAATTGCCTTCACTGTCGTGCAAACCCTGCAGTGAATGAAGATCTGGGTTTCCAAAGGCAGCAGTTTGGGACATTTGCTTTGAGGCGTCCAAAAGCCACAATTTTTTAAGTGTCAAGCCACAAAAAAAACACATTTCAGAGTGCTTTGGCAAGGCGGTAGAGAAACAAGATGGTAAATTCTGGATTCTTCTAAAAAGTCAGGCCTAAATAAACATTTTCCACCACCAGCACCAACAAACACACTGTTAATTTATCTCTTTAGTGTTTTCACAGGGGTATTTCGGATCAGTGCTCAGTAATAGCCAGTGCCTGAAGAATGAGACCATTTTTTGCTGAATGCAATATAGAGATATGGCTGTTTCTCATGTATAAGTAGGAATAAAAATGTCCCCTCTAACAACTGCAATAAAACAGAATATTAAAAATTAATGTTCATGAACATTCAGATATGTAAAACCACATTTTAAAGAACACATTCCTGTTGTTCAAAACAGTCTATTTAATTAGGGATTAGAATCTTTGGGTTTTACAACAGTAATCATAACAGTAAAGTGTCCTGTTTAGATACACCTGTACCAATATAAAATCTACTAAGACAAACGTGCTTATACTAATGTAGATGCAGTGGAAGTAAAGATTGTGTTAATAGCTGTAATGCATGTAGAGAAATTCAGCTTTTCTGTTGAGACCTAAGTGCTTGCAGGTTGCATTTTTCCACTACTTCATAATCCACATACTATAACTTTTATGCATGCAAGTATAATTTTTGACTTGCTAATAATGATTTAAAATTAAATACCAAGGATGATGCTATTTAAATTAAATAATAGCAATTAAAGTGCTGAGGACACTGCAGAACATCAGCTGAATAGACACGGCATAGTATTCGAACAGAAGTATATTCAACTTGCTTGCAATGCAGAATTGTCATATCCATTTTTAAAACTTTTGATATTTAGAATAAGTTGTTATTCAAAATTTTTTCACCATTATATTTCACACAATTTCTCCTCACATGCATTCAACAGAGTGGCATTTTTTATGACGATTCCTTAATCTATGTGTGAAATTTGTAAATCTTGACCCGTTATAGTTACCATCCTCTATCTCTGCCTCCCCAGGGTCATTTTTTTCACAGGATCATCTTCTGGATGTGATCCTACAAGCAAAATTTCCACTGACTGCAGTGGCATTTGCCCTTGGGTGGCAGCTACAAAATACCAAAACCTAAACCTGCAGCAGGCAAGCAGAAGCTTTGAGCCAACTCTGATCATGTCCTTTCCATTACAAGTCAGATGAACCTAGAAAATACTGCTGTGATACAGATACATAAATTTGGCCTCATACAAAATTTAAATTCTCCTAGTCCCTGCCACTATTACTAACCCACAGCTGTATTAGGATATTTTGAGCCGCTTGCTTAATGTATAAGATGATCCTGTTTTCTGTTACTGATGATCAGTTCTCACTACTTACATGCTTTTTCTTTTCATTAAAATGCTTTATTACCAGTGCTTTTCAGGAAACATCTGGTTTCTTGTTAAGACTCCAAATAAAAGTCTAATGTTAATGCAATTTCAAGTAAATCAACTATTTCTTTTTCTGTTCTTGAAGGCTTTCTATCAACAATTTCTGTATTCCAGAACCCCACCTCTGCAGTATTAACGCTGCAAGAAAACTCTCTTTGTCTCAGATATTCAGTGATTAAATAGTCCTAGTATTTAAAGGCATCTAATTGGATTATATACACAAACATACAAAATTCAAAAATATTGACAAGGCTTCTACTACCCATTTTGAACATCTGCCTTAAAACTTAGTTTTGATTCAGTTTGCAATATGCCTTGCAAAGCAACGTTGTTCCTTCTTTAAAACTCCCCCAAGCGATATTTACACCTGAACTCTTTTAAATATATTTCCTATTTAAGGTAATTTATAATATTTAAAATTATGGTTGCGTAATAAACAACCTTTCAATTAATTTACAGGACACTTGTCCTTGAAGACTGTAGCTATACCATCAATGGCAGTGTTTGAACCTGTTCTAAGTCGGTAGCATATTGAGTCTGATCTTGTAACAAACTTAGAGAAAACTATGTTTTTAGCTAAAACACAAACATTTGTCGTTTTCCTGATTCACTCATATGCAGAGTTTTGTGAAATTGCTTCTACTTTGGCATAGCCCCAATCACGCATAACACTGACACTAAACACTTTAAATGCTGAGGACTTGATGAACTCATATATCACCCAAAAAACCACAAATGAGAGCAAGAGTATTTTCGAAAAGTACCTGTAGACACAACATTGGTGGCATGGTTGGAGACCTGCAGGCACTCTGCAGCGCTGTGATGCATTATCAGAGGCAGAGAGGGAGAAGAGTCAGAATTCAAGGGCACAAAGGTGTCTGAGGAAGCAAATGCTTGGCAGCTCATACCCTCCAAGAGGCAAGAGAGCCGCCTGTCCCGCGTTCTACCAGAGCAGATCCTGCAGGATTAATGGCACCTCAAAATCTATTCCAGGATTTTACCTGGATGTACACACAGAGGAGAGCTCCGGAGCACAGGGAGGTCGTGTGCAGGTATTTATACCACTAGGAAATCCCTTTATCCATTTTAATGTTCTTTTCCCAGCAATATTGCTACCCTGCCACAGAGCCTCCTTCCTTCCCACACAAACACAATA